>JBBMOE010000036.1:5521262-5664447 GCA_037975065.1 Chaetodon trifasciatus | reverse complement strand
AAAATAAAATAACAAAGAAGCTATTCAGCTCTAAATATGAGATAGATTACTGTACAACAAAACTGCGCGACTTAGTATGCTGCATGACATCTTTGTGGACGGCCTCATTACGCCTAATTCATCGCACAAACACAGTGCTTCATATTAAACATTCCAAAAAGGAAAAAAATGAAGTGGTTGCCACTCGCAGAGAGGCATCATGAACAGACTCTTTATACACCAGATGCACCCTCAAGTGAGTGGGGACATAATCAGTGAGATGTCCCGCCCGACACACACACACACACACACACACACACACACACACACACACACACACACACACACANACACACACACACACACACACACACACACACACACACACACACACACACGCACACACACACACACACACACACACACACACACACACACG
The DNA here is from genome assembly GCA_037975065.1 of Chaetodon trifasciatus. Classification (NCBI taxonomy): domain Eukaryota; kingdom Metazoa; phylum Chordata; class Actinopteri; order Chaetodontiformes; family Chaetodontidae; genus Chaetodon; species Chaetodon trifasciatus. The sequence continues at coordinate 5,664,029 of JBBMOE010000036.1, read as the reverse complement.
CTGTCTTTCAACTCCACCATCTGGCTGATGCTACAGGTGGTTCGGAGGGAAGTCAGATATTTCAACCGTCACTTCTTTCCCCCAAGCTGTGCCAGTCCTCATCTGTCACTGTTTAATTTTATTATCTGTCACCCCAACAATAATGACATCATTACAATAATGTCAAATGCTTGATTGTGGACTGTTTTTGGAATTAAAATAAAAACAATAACAAGTGCTGATCTCTGAAAATTTCACCAAAACAAACTCTTGGTAATGAGACAGAAATAGATGCCTGCTGTGGGAAAACCATATGCACGGGAGACCACCTCCATCAGAGCACACAAGGAGAGGCTCTCCCGTTGTGTTCTGGCTCCCCGGCAGGACAATTGCAGGAGAGTTCTCCTGTTCTCCTACATTATTATGGCTAAAGATGTCACCACCCCTGCCATTCTCCTGTTTTCTCTCATATTACTCATGCCTAGTCCACACATATGCAGGTATTTTTCAAAACTGAGCTTTTTCTATGCATTTTGGCTCATGGTGCTGTTACTGCCTTTGTTTACATCATGAGATTTCGTGCCAAACGTCAAAATGTGCTAAGGAGGTCACTGCTACATAATCAAACAGTCTCACCACAAAGACTCCGCCAGCCGCGTCTGGTCTTGGAGGAGACCTGGTCTGACCTCTAGATGCAGGTAACCTATTGGTAAAAGCTTTTTTTCAGGCCTCTATTGGCCTACATGGCTTCAGGGTTAAGATTATATCGCCATATTTTTTAAATATTTCTTGTGTGGATGGATTTCTTTTCGTAGAAAGATGGAGGAAAAACTATTTTTATAAAGTACCTGTGTACGGCGTTTGGTTTTGGCATAACTCTCCTGTGATTTCCTGCCTCTCCCTCCTGTCCCGCCAGTCAACTCAACCTCTTCACCTGGGTTTTCTTACCCACGTCCTCACCTGCAGCTCATCCCCTCATTAGTCCCTCAGTGTTGAAACCAGTTCAACAGCCTAGCTGTCCATTGTTCTGTGTTCCCTGACCAGCCTGTGGACCCACGTCTGATTATCCAGACTTCTGCCTGCTCCTTGTTGGATTTGTTTTCATGTTACACTGATTTCCTTGTTTTGACCCCTGCCTGTCTGACCTTAAGTAACCTGAACTTTCTTACATCTGATTGTTTCTGTGCCGTGCTTTTGGGTTCAACTCTGCCTCACAGCATCACTGGAGACTCAGTGCAGTACAAGATAGCCTTTGGAAAATGGAGCTTTTGGAAGATTTTCCGAGTCTCTTTGCAGTGTTGATGTGAAGACAGTGAAAAACAGAGATTTTTTCATATGATGACAGAGTGTACACTGCATCTTCACAGTCTGTGTCTTTACCCCAAAGCCACAGGGGTTTCTCAACGTTTCCTGACCTTGTGTACATAATGCAAACAAAATGTTTGTAATGATAATGATATGCTAACACAAACAACCTGTGCAGTATCCACAGCAATTATGACCATATTTCTTATGCACCTCACAGACTTACAGTTGATAGTGTGTCCTTTGACATCAAAAGGTACAAAGTTAGGATGTCGAGGTTGGTGGTTTCGTTTCTTTTAAAACCTACCCACAATTGTTCTTGAAGACTTGGTTTCAAATATTAAGCCATTCTTGGTAATAATGAATAAGCATGAATAAATAAGCAACAATAAAAGTTATAGCTTTGAAAATCAAGGGTCGAACCACCAAAAAACCAAATTGTACAGGACTGTGTCGGTGCGGTTTGATCAGATTTGACTGAGAGTAGCCTGAGAGAGGCAAACAACCCCACGACTGTCATCAGATATTAAATTTAATGTTGCTGAATTCTGAACTAACCCACCTACTTCACACCAGTGCAGCACAGGCAACAACACAAAGAAATCTCTCATATGAAATAAGCAAAACTCTTCTAACTTAGGCAGAAAATTGTGTGCTCATGTAGGAGTCTAACACTCAGAGCAAGACAGTGAGTGAGTGAGAAAATACGTTTTCAGGGCGTCATACCAAGTGTTTTAGTTGTCTAACCTTAACCACACTGTACTTGTCAGGCATGGATATCGTAGGAAGCAATAATTTTCAAACTGTTGGCATTGAATGCAATCTGAGTTTTGCCCAGTATTAACTTCTACTACAGACACTTTATGTCAAAGATGGACTCAATGGAGAATACAGCTGGTTTAAAAATGGACTGAATCAGAGGACAGTGTAAATGTGAGGAAAGAAACAAAAATTACAAGATGAGGAATAATGCTTAACAGCCTTCTGTGTGATCCTTTCAAACTATTCAGTATATCCTCTATAATGTGTTTACAAAAGGTTGGGCCAGTGTTACACAACCACACAGTCCCACACACAAGATTAGATTGACTGAATAGTGTCTCTGGGATTTCTTTAACTGAAGCAAAGTCTGACAGAGGGAGGGCCACAAAGAAAAGAAAGAGAGAAGGACAAAGAGATTGTGAGGGAGAGAAAAGAAGAGGCAATGAGTTTGAGAGAGAGAGCGAGAGATTTGGAATTGCTGCCTACTACATTGTGAAAGATATCTCTCTATTAGCATAAAATTACAATGGTGAAGGGTTGCCTCTGCTTGAGGGATTGTCTGAGATCATCTTAATCTCCAAGTGCCAGCAAATCTGATGACTCTCCCAAAGTTTAATCATGCCACCAGGGCAAGAGAGGACCTGATGAGTACCAAATGACACACTGGGGTATCCACTCCAGCAAACCGGTGTCTTTATGAGCACCACATGATTCCACAATGTCCCACACAACAGGACATCAGAGTTTTAATGCGTCGGGTGGCCACAGACTGCCCCCATAAACGTTAGAAGTTCCGTGGCATCAAGTGACACATATGAAAATTTATTTTATTTATCTCATCATTATCATTGCCTTACAGTGCTCCTGCCATTAGACATGTAAAAAAAAAGGCCCTGGATGGAATATATTGTATGTTTCTGTAATAAGTTGAAGTGATGAAGGGTTTCTTTCACCGGCTGCAGATCAAATGGCTTTAGGCCTCCAATGACTGCATTTTTCACAACTAAGCAGTTGCCAAGGTTTTGTCCACCCTAACTTGATTTCTAACTTTTCCCAGTGCATTGACTTGAATCTAGCACACAAGGAGCAACGAGTAAGACTGGAATAACTTATCGTTGCATAACTTTGGATCACAACCCTAACAGCCTCTTTCTCAACCTAATGCTGCTGTGGGGGCTGCACAGCATTGCACAGCGCTGCACAGCACTGCACAGCATTGTACAATGGTGCACAGCATTGTACAATGCTGCACAGCACTGCAAAACACTGCACAACGCTGCACAGCACTGCACAACACTGCACAGCATTGTACAATGCTGTGCAGCACTGCAAAACACTGCACAATGCTGCACAATACCGCACAGCCTCGCACTACATCGTGGATTTCTGTAATGGAACCATTACAACAAGGTAGTGTATTCATGGGGTTTGGTTCTGTATAAGTTTTTACATGACTTGTTGTTCTACAAAATAATTTTAAATTGAAATTTTCAGACCATGCATTTGGTCGTGTGTGTTTGCATACATGTGTGCATATCTGTCGGCAGCTAATCTCACATACAGCTGAACCTATTTTATTGACTGTTGTGTTTTATGCTGTCATTGACCACTGACTACTCACTCATCTTAACCACCTGCTGGGAACCACAAGTGATCATTAACTGCTCCATATATTCAGTACAACTATATAATTTTACAATAAAACAATACTATTTCTGTATTAGCTAATGTTTGAAAATCGCTGTGTTATCAGGACCTGGATCAACATTTCATATCTTTTGTTACTGAACTGAATGTGATGTACATTCAGTTTGTAGCTGTAGCATTTGAACATTATGTAACACCAAAGCTGAAAACAGCTCTTTTTGGATTTTCATTGCATCTTAAGCTGCAGGATGGATTCCAGTTTTTTGTGGATTGTAAGATTCGAGAAATATTAATCGTCATGCTTTTCTCACAGTATATCTCCCGAACACATATCTTATGCACAGATGGATAGCAGTATTCTTTCATTTAACAACTCACTCCAACATTTAACAAATGTCTGAAAAGGTTTTACATGTTGAGCAAATGTTGGATCGATTTTCCAGTATTTACTGAAAGTGTGAAATGTTTCTCCTTATTTACAAAGTCTTGAAATACACCCAACATTCAATTAATGTACAAAAACTTTTCACACGTTTGTTAAATACTGAAAGAACTCCAACATTTATTAAATGTGTGAAAAGTTTTTTTTTTTTTTTTTTTTACACCTTTGGTTTGTGTTCCAGCATTTAACAAATGAGTGAGATGTTTTACCTCATGGAGGGTTGTACTTTTCAGCTGCTGCTGATGGCAGCAGCGTCTGTGAGGAAGAGAAAACAACATCAAAGCACACTAAAGAACTGGGAGCAACATGAGATACAAGACCAATAGCATATGGCACAACAATCAGTAAATTTGAGTTTTCCATGTTGTTCAGATAACGATAAATCCTAAAGCCCCTGAAGAGGCCACACAAAACCAACAGACGCTAAACTCAACCACTCACTCTGCATCGTTACTCAACTGTGCAGCGTGCTTCACATCTATTACATTTAAAAATGAAACCTCATTTTCTGAGTGAATTAGCCACCGTGACCTCCCTGACGGCTGCATATCACTCCATTGTTTTTTCCATATCGTGAGCCTTAATGCCTTATTTGTCACCCATAATTGCCTGTGCTTCAACATGCAGCCATTCGTGGAAAGGCAAAACAGTGCACTGAAGAGAAGCTGACATTTACATTTTTAGGTATTCGGCTTCTGTTCTTACAAAGAGCAACTCAGAAACTGCACACAATGTGAATTTATCATAGAGCTAATTGTCTTTTTCTCGCTGCTTTGCAATTCCATTGAACAAGAAGTGGAGTTACATCAGAATTATCTACAGACAAGTCCTCATGAATCCCTTTTTTCCTTCTTTCTGGCCTGGGGGTTTTTAGTTTGCATTCAAGGTCCAGTAAGACATGTTTGATCTTTACAATACAAGTGCCAGTAAAAGTTAAGCCTAAAGATTTAAATTCACTCTAAAATTCATCCTCTCTCCCCAAGAACAATACCTCTATAAGCTCCAACACTTTGTGCACTTCAAAGGCCTTAAAACTGGAGCTTCTTTGTGCTTAAAACAAAGACGGCCGCGCTTTCTTCCAGGTTTTGGAGGGCAATATCAACAGAAAACCTCTAAAGTATAACAGAAAAATTCACCTGGAAAAGTTTTCACTGTTTTTTTTTTTTTTTTTTGCATTCTACAGCAAAGTTGTTGAAACAAACGACTGTACTGCTTGAGCCTAGACAGAGCTTGTAAAAAAGCACAGAGAGTAAGCGAATGTGCCCCGTCTTATCATCTGCTGCCACTGCACAGATTAGTGCTGAACGGAATAGAAAAAGGTTGCAAACGAGAAAAAAAAAAAAAGAATAAAAGCTGCTCTCCAGTATTAGAACAGACAGTTGCATTAGCTTTCTAATAAGAAGAGACAGAGCAATACTGAGCCCTGAAAAGGGAGAGAGAAGCCTTTCCTCACTCCTCGCAGGGTCCTCCGTCCCCCCCCCCCGTTCCCATCCACCCACCCACCCACAGTGCTTTGCTCTCCACCCACATTTTCTCCTCCGTCCTTTCTACTTAAATCAGATAGTGGTGGGTAGCAGGAGAAGCATGTCATAGGTTTAACTCATACAGTATTAATTATACTCCCATCCCCTGACCTCGCTTGTACCGATAATCTACTTCCCACAACCCTGCTCTCTGAATGGAGGCTCTTATCGTTACTAAAGTTGAACCCTTTAGCATCTGCTGCGCCCTGGTGCCATGTGATCTCCTTTGTCCTGTAGGCCCCCGATGATTTATGAGGCTTCCAGCTGGTACTCGTTGTAATATTCTGGATGCGTCGGACAAGGCGAGGAAAAACTCCTCCTCACTTTTCACTGAGCAGACTGACTGTATCGCGGTGATGAGTCTGCAGTCCTGCGCTGGTGTTCATTAGACATGAAGCAGCTCCACAGAGCAGCACATTCACAGAGGATTTAGATGGACTGATGTTGGTGTAGTTTTAGGATAGAACTCGTATTTACTCAGGATACAACATCTGTCAAAGATATGACCTTCCAGCTGCTGCATTTTATTTTTGCTTTAAGGGAGTTAATGTAATATTCATCTTCTGCTTCCTCCTGTCAGTCAGCACAACAGATGCCACTCTGATGAACTAGCAGAAGTGAGGTAACATCCATAAAGCCAGCACTGTCTATAACTTCACTGAAGCTTGCATACTTTTGTCCACCCATTTGCTTAAAAAGCCCAATGAAACCATAGTAAAAACATGATTTATCCCACCACAGTATCACAGAAACACACCCATGTACAATATGACCGTTCCCTGAAGACAAAGTGTGGAGGAAATAGCTGTGCTGTTCTTCGTCATCTGTGAGACTTGCGTTCATCTTGAATGATCTGGCAGCACTCAATTTACGTCCAATGTCAACGTTCAGTGCCGCTACAGGAAATGCTGTGTCCTTTATGTAGCACAATGAAAGGTGAAGGTATGGAGGTTGGAGCTGCCGATGCGTGCATAGTACATGAGGCTTTTATTCCAGCCACCAGTTTGCACCTCAGACTGACAGATTTTAGATGTTCAAATACACCAGGGTGTTGGAAAATCATCCAATGGGAACATTTGGTTTGAGGAGTGGGCTGTGAATCTGCTGGCAATCTGGTGGTCTGTGATTTTTGCTGCTGTCACGGGTGCAGCAAAAGGATGGTAGGTTACTGACCCACAAACAGTATCAATGAACTAGCTAGTTGATTTCTTACCCACTTTAATCATTAGTCTTTTTTAGCACCCCTAAGTGAAGTGATACATCATACTGAGTACTTCTTGATTAGTCCCTCGTTATATAATGATGATGCACCCCAAAGTAAAGCATCATCATACAAAAAGTGGATACTCACAAGTAGTTAATTAATTAGAAAATTCATTTGAAAAATAATTAAAAATCTTCATATTTATATTCAGGGCACAAAAGGGTAATAGTCAGATAATCATGCAATAATGAGGGTCTACTTAGTAACGACTCAATATGATGTATAACTTTAGTTGGGGTGCACAAAAATAGTACCTACTGATTAAGTAATTAGTAATGAAGGTTATTCAGTAACGTTTCATATGAGATTGTGCCTTCTTGCTTAATTTTTTATAATCAAAATTTCACTGTGGCTAATAGTGCGGTTCATGATCAAATCTGCAAAGGTAATGAAACTCCCCGCAGCCTCGGCTGTGCTTTTTGTTTAGTGCTGCAAATCTTAATCTTAGAATGCTAACATGCTGAACGGTGAACACGGCAAACATTATTCCTGCTTAATATCAGGCTTTCTAGCATTGTCATCTAGGGCATGTTGCCCTGCTCAAGTTAGCACTTAGCTCTGAGCACCGTTATGCCTGAGTAAAGCCTCACAGGGCTCCTAGCACGGCTGTACACTATTAGTCTTTGCAACATAACCTAGTTTACATGGTAAAAAAGACAAAGCAACATTTCTAGGTTGGTGTGCCAATGAACCATAAAGAAAGAGCCTCTGCAGCAATTCCAACGTATGTGCCTTTTCCAAGGACGCACTGGAAACCCGATTTAGCTGAAATGACTGCCATGTGGCACAAAGGACATTGCTTGAAATGTGTCCTTGTTGTCATCTGTCCTTCTCAGAATAAAGCAGTCCCATGGCTGCATTTACACAATTACAAAAAGCATAACATGAAAAAACTTTTCAACAAACACCCTTCAAGTCTTGCACCCTGAAATATAGGCCATAGGTTCATAGGTGCACTTGTGTAAAACCTAAATGAGTCTGTGCATTTTTACTTGACCAGTAACTGCAGGACGACAGGGCTGGGTGATCGCAAAGGATCTGAGAGCCTTCAATTACTGTCACCACAGGTGTCCACTGGGCTCAGGATGACAGAAAATGGAGCAAACCACTGTCAGGTCTTAGTGTTAGACAGCACATGCACCCTGCCAGGGAAGGAAAGGGAGGAATAGTGAGCTGAATCCCAACACCTGGCTCTAATGAGATTGGCATGCACACCCCGCAGCCATTAGCTTCAACCCAGCCGTGTGAAATGTAGATTCCTAGAGATGGCAAAACCAATAGGATTAGCCTCCAAGGTCTTTTGTCCACCTACTGTATTTCTCATCGCTGGAGTGTTATGTCTACCACACACAATCATCGAAATACCAGGCACATAACAGATGAAACGCTGTGTGCGTGTGTGTTTAAACCATAGGACCCACCCTTGTCATTTTGTTAAGATATGTGGAGGAGTTGACTATTCACGGGCAATTATGCAGAGGAGTATTATTTTTGTTTGTGTTTGCATTGCTCTTTCTGATTCGTGGTCTGCCTAATGGTGAGTCTGCTTTCTCAAAAGATGCTGTGTTACTCGACATGCAGCAATTAAAACTTTAATTAGGCCGAAATGAGAAACTGTCTCTGATGCTTAATTTCTCATTTACTCATGTAAGAGTGAGGCTATGAAGTTTCATTAAGCTCCGTCCACCAGGACAACCAATATAGATTTGCTACAGGAGCCGGAGCAGCTATCTGCAAATTCTTTGATTTATTTGAGCTTTGCAATGAGAAAAACATGACAAACGCGTGCATTAAGTAGCCATTTAAGAGTATCACTTTGAGAGAGTACCCCATCAGACATAGCTATTTTACCCTGCCATGAAAATTAAAACTCACTAATTATGGCAATGTTTAACAATTCTAATATCTATCAGACCATTCTGTACAAAACATGATATAAAAGCAGACCTGGCAAATTACTGGAATAGCAGTATACGGTATGTTGTTACAGTAAGAACGTCCTCAGAGCCTAACTTGCACTCTTTTCCGAAACGAAATTTACAGTAATGTCATAGCCCTGCTTAATTTCTAAAACCATTAGGGACTTCATGGGGACTTTAAGCCATTGATTTTGATCCTCGAGATGCTCCAGAAAAGCCTGACCATGCTCTTAATTGCCTGGCCACCTTCAGATAAGGGAAGTTCAAATTCAGCCCCCGAGTGAAAACCGTTTCTCTGTTCTTTGACTCTATTTTTTGCTTTTAAATATAGTAACTGCAATGCAAACCAATTATCTATATAAATGTGTTCGCTTTTAACAATGCATCGACCTGAATATTGATGCGGTCTTGTGCATTTGAATTTACATTTCCTCTGTGGGATACTCGGGCTGAATACAAAGCAGACTGGATTCTCTCATTTTTAAGGCTGGTTCTTGCGTCTCAGGTTCAAGGACTGTGCCTACTGTTGCATAGCTTCAAAGATTTTTTTGGGGGGGGGATGAAAGTGATAATCTGCTTTCGAGTCACTCCCCAACTGTGCTTGCTTCTTAGGCCACACAGACACCCTTGGAATCAGAAATGAGGGCTGCCTTCCTGTCCGTGTCTGCCAGTCAACATGCTTAAGTCTCTGTCTAATGATAGGACTCCTCTTTTAGGACAAAGCAACAACACCAAGGCGCAATGACCCAACTGTAAGGGAACAATCAGTATTCCTGTCTCACATTTGAAATATAGAAATGCAGAAACATGCTTGCCTGTTCTCTCTGCCACACTCACAATCCTATACCACTGCTCTGATTGTTTGTGCTTGTGTGTGCTGAAATCTGGTTTGCCCTGCACGTCACAGCTGTCGTGTCTTCCTGTTATGTCTCTGGGCTCATGCTGTAGCTCAGACATCTTGAATGAAGGGAATACTGAGGTGATTTGTGCTGATTTCACCAGGTGCCACAAAGACGTAACACCAAGATGTAGCTCGACTGTTAAAATAACTGTATACCAAATTGTCTGTTTAAGAAACAGTATGTGAGCTTGGTAAGGTGAAATAAACTATATCTAAAACTAGCTTCAAGTGAATATAGCTGACTCACCAGTCACGTTACATTTACTCTCCTTTCATCTGTTTTCTGAGCAGAGATTCAGTGTGTTACTGAGGGACACACCAGCGGTATATGGTGGTTCTTTGGGGGATCAAACCTTCAGCATTAGCTTTAAAGGAGAATCTATGTAATCTGGACCCTGCAGCCTCAGCTGAAGCTAAAATCCATATTTTTTCACCCTGCGTCTCCATCTGCATCTGTGAGAGATCTCCAGCAGTTGTTGTTTGTGTTAATTGGAGTGCAAACATGGTGTGACTAACCAAAAATGTGGTCAATCGGTTTACTCACACCAGTTTATATTTTCTAAATGAATGATTATTAATTTGGATAACTGTTTTTAATGAATAGCTTATTTCATAGCCGATTCTTTCCTTCTCATCTCTACCTTTTGTAAAATGTGTGCAGTTTGAGGGTTTCAGCAGTGAGGTTTCCTCCGCTTTGCCTCAATTAGTGGATATCAATCAGCTCAGGTAGCAATACTGTGTCAAAGAAGAGGAATTATCCTGCTCCAATGAACAGAGTAGAGTAAAGTAAAGCTCCAAATGTCCCAGAGGGGTAATTTGGCTCACAAATATTAAATAAAATAAATTCAAGTACACAGGTTAGTGCCAGTGTCACTGTTGTCATTGTCAGTAAAACCATCAGAGCAGTGACAAAACAGAAAGTATCACATCTCACATTCTGTTTAAGAAGCAAAAAGACAGCAAAATAAAATGCCTAATTTGTCTGTTTGCGTCACCTAACGGCAGGTAAAACCTCCACCTGGATGGAAGCAGATTGAAGGGTGTGGAGAGTCCAATAAAATGATTGGAGCTTTCTGTGTCGCTCTAACTTGATCATTTAAATCTACACCAGTAGCTTCATGGCACAAAAGAGATGATTTTAACGGAGACTTTATAATAATCAGATGATATTAAAACGTCTGAGCTTCCTGAAGAAAAACAATCCTTGTTGGCATCAAAATGTGTCGTCCAGGATTGTTGCCATGTATTTGGAGTGCAGTCTCAGGCTTTCCGTTAATGATGGAAGGAGCAAGAGAATCAGGATTAGCTTTATTGGCCAAGCATGTGTGCACATACAAGGAATTTGACTCTGGTTTAAACATTGCACTTAATTAGTGTACTTGCAGAGGAAAAAAAGACATACAGCTCAACAAGGACAAGGACAAAATAAATAGCAAAAGACTGAACAATAAGTTAAGTAGTGCTAAAATCTAAAATACACAATAGATCTCCTGCAAAAGTCAATTACAGTATTTGGTCCTGACGTATTCAGTTGTAGGTAAGACTGTTTGCACCAAATGACAAATTCTCCTCCCACTGGGCCATGAGTCTGATCCTCATTGTGCAAAAGGCCGACGGTTACTGAAAATTAAGAGCCTGTCTTCATAATAAGGCAGACAGTCATTTGTATACAAGACAAATAAAAGCAGCGTAACCCTGAGCAGACTCTGCTGAAGATGAGGGTAAACTAGACAGAGAACTATTTACTCAAACTCTCTGTTTGTCCAAAAATCAATTAACCATCAAACAATATTTAAATCCAATTTGAAATTTGACAGCAGCCTGTGTGCAAGGACATGGGGCTGAATACAATTAAAAACTGAGGAGAATGCTGAGGGTTTAATACTTTTAATGCTCTTCCTTTTATAACAGCATTCCTTGTGCATACAAATTCATTATAAATTGCATATTCATCTTCAGTCATAGGTGCACCTTAAAGTGACTCCATGCCAACAGAATATTTGGTGATGCACATATTTAAAAACTGAAAAGGCTCCTCACATAAAAACAGGAGATAAACAGCCTGGAAAAACACCCATGCAGCTTAAATCAGTATTTTTCCTTGTGTCCTTGTTCCATTTTGCAAAACAAGTGAGGTATAACTTCAGCAGCAAACATTTCAGTGTGTCAGACCTTCAATAGTGTTTACAGAATCATGGTGTCAGGTCACTTAAATACACCAGACACAGGTGCAATCAATGAGCTGCTTAATCAGTCCAATTAAGCAGAGGGAGGAAGTGCTTCCAGAAATACAAGCATATGCAGAACAAGAAAGGTTATGTTAAAAAAAACAAAAACAAAAAAACAAAAAAAAAAAACAGTGCTCTTAAGATAAGATAAGACTTTACTGATCCTGCAAGGGGGAAATAGGTCATTACAGCCAGCAAGTATTACAAAAAGCAAAACTACTACCCATGAAAGTACTACTGCCGAAAGTCTATGTATGTGCACAACATATACAGTTTATAACAAAATACTGTTGCCAATATGGATAATAAGTAGTGAAACCTTAATCTGGTTCTACCTTTAAATAAGAGGGTAAAATAGTAAAAATCATGTCTTATATGTCATGCTGCTCCTTTGCGCAGTGACTTTGCCTCCCTTGACACACATTATAAATTTCTGTAACACTGACATTTGCTGTCTACTCCTTCTCACTCCTTTATACCCTATCATACTCAACTTCCTTGGTTTTGATTTTTAATATGATCTTAGTGTTAGAGGCTAGCCTCTGTTGCTGCTCTGTTAGCTCAGCTAGCTAACTTAGTTTATGTCTGACATTACAGACACGGCACTCGTCCGGTTGCAAGTGATAAGAGAGCCTGCTGGATTTATAATTATTGCAGATTTGGAGTCCACTAGCTTCGTTAATATGCCCAGCAGGGGAAATATTCACAATGCAGACTATCGTACTGATCTCCCTCTCCTGACATATTGCTTTACAATTAGAAAAATCTAATTATCCCAACCGCTGCTGGTGGTGAAGTGTCAAGTGTTTCTGGCTCTGTACTCAAACTTACTCAAAAGCTGCAGTCTGTTAGCTGCTCACCCATTACAGATCATGATTTTCTCATTTTTGTTGCTTAAGATGATGAAGATGACATAAAGATCAGCCAAATCAGTAGTACAAAAAACCTGCAATGGACCTACAATGCTGAATATTGTTAGTTTATCACTTATAACTACAGCTTTAACACTGTTGAGGTTAAATCTTTAGCAAAGAAACCACACCTTGATCCAGAGTCTCTGAATAATTATTGACGAGTCTCTAATCTTCTTTTCCTCTCTAAAGTACCTTACAGTGTTGTGTCTGAGAAACACTGGGCTCACAAATTTAACAATAATCATTTTGAACTGTTTGATTCTGCGTTCATGGCCTGTCACTTCACTGAAACTGCACTTACTGAAGTGATGAATGATTTTTTGCTTGCTGTGGATTCAGATTCCACCTCAGTGCTTCTAATACTGAATCTCATTGTGGCTTTTCATACCATACATCATTTTATACTTCAGGACTGCCTAGAAAATCAATTTGCTGTCTCTGGCCTGGCTCTCACATATTTAAAGTCTTACTTATCTGAATGTGTGTGACAGTGGGTTTCCTTTTATAATACATCGCATTTTTCTGAAGTGAAACATGGTGTACCTCATGGATGTGTTCTTAGCACTCTACTTTTCTCTCTGCATATTACACCTCTTGCCATATTATATGCAGTCATGGAGTCAATTTCCACTCCTATGCTGATGATATTCAGCTGTATGTGCCTGGAAAGGCAGATGACTATTCCCAAATTCCCAAATTAGACTCATGCTTTGCTGGGAAAAGTTGGATGTCATGTCATTTCCTGCTTCGAAATTCTGATAAAACTGAGATGCTGGTCATTGACCCTGCTCCAGATAGTCTCTTTTGATCAGCACATTAAAGAAACCACAGAGACTGTCATCTTGCACCAACGCCACATCACTAAAATTCTGTCTTTTCTGTTCATGGCTGATACAGACCATTTTGTTGTCAGGCTGACCATGTGCTTCTGCTAACAGTATTCAAAATTCTGACCATATCACACCAATTTTAGCTTCCCTTCATTTGCTCCCTATCCATGTCAGATCAGACTTTAAGAGATTCTTAAACCTTATAATCCAACCTGTGCCCTCTTCTTTCAAGGCTACAAGAATACAGGGCTTCAGTCTTTCCCAGAGTTAAAAAGAAGTCAGCAGGCTGCAGGACTTTTTCCTATCATGCCCCATTCCTCTGGACATCAGTCTGACTCATCTTTCCATCTGAACTTTCAGTTAGTTGCTCATTCTTTGATTACTTCAGACCTTGTACCTGTTATTGTCCTTCCAACAGCTCAGTCTCAGTCTCAATGAATCTATTAAGCCTGGTACTTGTACTCTGTGTTTGTGCTGAAGAGAGGAATACTGCAAACTTTCAGAAAAAATGCTATATCTCTTACTTTCTGCTCAGTGTGTGCCCACCTTTGTCCTCCTTGTCCTCTCTTTTCACTCTCTCTCTCTCTCCTGGCTCTCAGGGCCTCATTCCAGATGTTTTGGATCTGGATCTTCATCCTCCAGGAGATTCAGAATCTGTCGGTCTCTCTTGCTGCTCCATGTGCTTGCTTCCTTCGTCCTATTTGTGTGAACAGTGTGCTTGAGCTTTGCCTTTTTTGTTTTTATGTGGCTCGGTTCGAACATCCTTCCAAATCCATATTTTTCTTATAAGTTTACAATCAATGTAAAATTTGTCACCCTGGTTGTCAATACTGTAATTTTACTATGCTGGTGTATTCTGCACATGACATCTATTGCCTGTCTGTCTGTCCTGGAAGTGGGTTGTCCTGGGTTGTCCCCTTCGTAGCTAGTTTTTTTTTTTTTTTTTCCCGTTTTTTTTTTTTTTTTTTTTTGGCAGGGGCTAAGGATAAAGGATAGAGAGTATAATATGCTGTTCAGATTGTAAAACCCCTTGAGCCAAATTTGTGATTTGCAATATTGGGCTCTATAATTAAAACTGACTCGATATCAACTTTTCATGTAGTGAATATTCAGCCAAAAGGAGTATTCCCATATATTTATCCAAAGAAGCTGCCTGGGAGCTGATTGCTATTTCAAGCACTTGCCTGAGGCGAGAGTATATCAGACATACAAACACAATTGGGAACTGTCCAGTGAAATTTCAATGGAGCAGTTGGAGGTTAATTGTCTTGCTCAGAGGCAAGACAGTGAAGGTGGTTAAGAGCACATGGTCAGTCTCTCTCTTTAATATCCTTATATCATTCATAGTGGAAGTAGATTCAGAAATTCAGACCAATAAAGTTACTGCGGGAAACGTAATATCCATTTGTGTTGTTAATGTTTCCACCCCCGTCCATCTAGATTATTGGAAAACCAAAATATTTATTGTGGTCGGAGACTTTGCTGCTCTGCTGTTGATTGATTTGTTGGATTGCACCTGTGCAGTTTAACAATCCCAATGACGTCTGTTTGAAACATCTGTTAAACTAAAAGTGCAGCATGTCACATACCCAGAGAGTTATAGCACATTTTACAATCCTTACACAACAGTTCTACCATCGTTTTTGGAATGCAAGCATCCTCCCACATCCATTAGAAGGCATGGTGTAGTACATTATGAATAGAGAGTGTGCAGCTCTGCCTCTCCCAGGTATCTTATTGTGAATGGCCCAAGGTGGTTCATTATAGCCTACACAAGGCATTAACATTTTATTGCATTTTAAGATCATTGTCAAGCCCCGCATTGCTAACACATTATCCTGCTTTCACTAACCTGACAGCAAGCAACAAAAACAAAGAAACATCAAGATAAGAAGACGTGTTAAACCTAGATCAACTGGATTATACCGAGTGGTGTGTTTCTTGACCTGAATCTTGTGGGTCAATAGTTGACATCTCTTGGCTTATTGTAATGCATGAGTAGTCATGACTTGGACAGGTCTACGGAGCTTTTACTGGGAGTTCGCAATTTGGTACCAAATACCAAAACAGAGACAACAAGATTCTCAAAGAATATTCTAATCATTATATTCACACCACTTATATATCAGTATTCACATCCAACTCAGTTCTGCAGCATTAGTGATGCTGACGCCTTGAAAATAAAAGTCCGCCGCCACTGACCTCGCTTTGAACCTCCTGCATCTATTTCCAGCAATGCTGAGGGCCAGCACGGCCTGACGGCTGGTTCACTGCCTGCTGGGACCACCCTGCAGCCACTGATTTAAGCCCTCTGCCCGCTCTGGTGGGTTTGTTCTCTCCTGGCTTGGCTGCTGCTGTCTCTCCAGACTCCTCCGCTGCCGCTCTCCCTGGCTGCCTGCCTTCTCCCCTCAGCTAGGCGAGGCACAACTTAAAAAATCAACAGTTGGAGATTCTCAAAGAGGAATCTCTCATCTTTGATGGACTTCTGCAGTTTTACGCTTGTATTTTTCCATCAGACTCACTTCACACGCAGCATTTTCTGCACATTCATTTGAGATCAGCCGCTTAAACTGTAGACCTGGACCAGAAGTGATTTCTTCATGTTAGTGCTGATGTGGACAATGACTGCAGAGGCAGAGCTGTGAGTTTGAACCACTTGCAGAGTAGTGGGTGTAATGTTCTTACACAGACACCTGGAGAGTTGAAAGTTCAGCTACTGTGTACCGCTATGTGCTGGACAACAGAGGGGCGACAACAAGCACTGCCGGTGAGGGCAGAAGGCAGGCAGCCAGGGAGAGCAGCAGCATAGGAGTCCAGAGGGACAGCAGCAGCAGCAGCAACCGGGCCAGGACAGCACAGACCCCCTTCGGGAAGAGTGGGCAGATGTTCGGACGTTTAGATGGTTTAAATCAGTGACTGCAGGGTGGTCCCAGCAGGCACTGATCCAGCCGAGGAGCCAGCCTTCAGCAGCCCTGGAAATAGATGCAGCAGGTTCAAAGCGAGTTCAGTGGCCGCCAACATTTATTTTTAAGGTGTCAGCATCACTAATGCTAAAGAATATGACTTGGATGTGAATATGTATGTGGAGTGAATATAACAATAAAAATATTTTTTGGAATCTTGCTGTTTCTGGTTTGTAATTATGGAACTACTTGTGAACTCCCAGTAAAAACTCTGTAGCTACTTAAGTAATGAGGGACTACGTGGTAACTACTTTACCACAAAACAGTAACTAATGATGAAGTAATTAATGAATCTATTTAGTAACTACTCAGTATGATGTAACACTACTTGATGACTCGTTAATTATCAAGTCCTTCCTGATTCATTCCTTAGTAACTACTCATTACATACCACATTTTGTGTACCATGTTATGAAGTGTTACCTAATTTTTGAATCGTAACTTTCACTAACATGCGCAAATCAACAAGAAGTTTTTGAAAACAACATTGGTGTTGTGTCATTCAAAAAGTTATGCACTGATGGTCCCTAAGTGAAGCCCCAGTCGTTCACAGTGAGGGCTCAGATGGACCTAATCAACCTCTTACTTCCAACACTTCTAAATCTAAACTTCTGTGTGGAAAGTGACAAGCAGTCTTTCAAGCCCAGACTTGTCTGAATGCCTCAATCAGTGTTGATGAATGAGGGCTGATCTGAGGTCAACACAATTGTACAAGATGTTTGAATATGACTCATGTCAAGGTTGAAGCAGATATGGAAGTACACATTTCACAACTTTTATGGGTTACATATTATGTTTAATTCAGCAATACCTCAATTGGCCATGTTTTTCATTGCCATGGACAGCAGAATCATGTCAACTATAACTTTTTTTATTGCTGAAGCAAGGTTGTTGTGACAACAATATGTCTGTGCACATTGTGAGGAGAATATATGGAATTGGGCTGTCAAGATCACTGAAGCAGAATGATAGCTGTGTGTTTCAGAGAGCAGACTGTCTAATAGCCAATTTGTAACTGTGACTGTGGAATCCTTGCCTGTGGTTTGTGTGAAGAGGGAATTCAGTCTGTTTTCCTTTTGATGCTAGATCACAACTATTGAACTGAAGTTGTTCTCTGTAATGAGAACATATATTAAGTTACACTAAGTGTTCAGGGGCAGATACATCCAAAGGATGTGGCCTTGCTGTGGATTTTTTATTGGTCAGTGGAAGTGATATATGTAGGTAGAGGCAGACCTAAAGAATAAGTAGTTCTCAAACTGCTTGGAGTTCTCATTTCATGTTTATTTACAACCCCAATCCCAAAAAAGTTGACATTTTAAAACATAAAGGGGATGTGATAATACTTTTTGACATAAACTCAACCGAAAACAGTACACAGACAATATATTTAATGTTTCACTGCATCAGGTTCATTGATTTTTGTAAATATATGTTCTGTATTTGATGCAGCAACACGTTTTAAACTAGTTGGGACAGCAGCAGTTAAAGACTGAGAAAGTTGATGAACGCTCCAAAAACACCTGTTTGGAAGGTTCCACAGGTAAACAGGTTCATTGGTAACAGGTGATAGTGTCATGAAAGGTGCATCCTGGAAAGGCCCAGTTGTTCACAAGCGACGATGGAGTGAGCGTCCCAACTTTTTTTGAATCAGGGTTGAATTACTTTATAATGTAATTCAATGATCATCATGACATCGTGCTTTTAAGCAGTTAATGGGACCAGATGCAAACAATTTAAAACAATTTCATAGAAACAGGACAAAAGATTTTAAAAAGAAGTACTGTATGAAGTCGCCATGTGACATCTTCACATTTTCGCAAATCGATTGGCCTTCTTCACGGTAGACAGTTTGATACGTCTCAGTAGGAGACATTGCAGCTTTGGTTTCAGGGTCCTTGTATTGTGCATGCTGGCTCACTGTCACACTGTCATAGTTTACTGGGACACTTAAATAGAACAGAGCCATTGTTAACATTGTTAGTAGCACGTGTGCTTTTCCTACTCTGACAAAATCAAAATGTCTGCTGTGAAAAATGGCTGTGGACCTTTTTCATGCCAAACAATCTGACTTGTTACAGCAGGAAAAAAACTGATATATGCAATAACCTTAATGATTATTCATTATGCATACCAGTAAGAAATTCCAGTGAGCCAGCAAGTACCACGGACTTCAAAGTGAAGCACCTAAATGGAAGCTTTTGAAACGAATGTTATTTCTGTAATTAAACCTGTATTTCTTCAGCATGGCATGCCAAAATGTCTTCTTGAAAAAGGTCTATAATGGGACACTGGCAGCTGCAAAAGCATACTGGTTATGTCTTTCTAAGTTGGTCAAAGGAAATGTAGATTTCCCAGAGGACCCCAACACCAAATTGGGGCACAGAAGATGTTGTATATTTTTTTGTTTACCTGTAGCCAATTATGCCCAGGAAGTGTTTTCATCCACTGGACCCACTTACTGCGACTCTTCTGTGCTGCAGGATGCCATTATTTTATACTCTGTAAAATATGTATTATATTATCGACTTTAGAAGACCACCATGGTGTTTTTGCCTGATTTATATCAGAAGACAACACTGTGTACATTTACCACCCATTTAACTAACATTGAACTTGCTAATTATGTGTAAATGGTGTTATCTTTTATGTATTTTTCTAAACCGGAGGAGTCTAGTATTTCAGGAATGTAAAGAAAATCTGTAGTAAAGCAGTCCTTAGCAGCAGCCTCTGAAATTGATTTGTGAGTTCTGACATTTCCTGGGCCATGAGGGAGACTGAAAAGAAAAAAAACCCTAAAATTGCACCGTTATCATCCAGTTTGTCTAGTATTATGTATTCAAAACTGTGGTAGCCTAGGGCTCTCTTTTGTTTTGAAAATGGTTCTCGGTACAGTCAGTCAGAAATGGATGCACGTATTGTTGGCACTGCGATAGGTCAGCAACGTAATTCTCTGTACTGAGATATTTTGCTGTCAGATCCATTTTCTAAATGGTCTCATGCGGGAAAATAATTAAAATTCTTATTGTGTAAAGGTATTTCCTAATTATACAGTTGAGCCACACAGGTTTCAAGGACCATGAAGGGGTCATAAAGCAGAAAATGACCATGTATAGCAACGCAGACAAAGGTCCATATTAACAGACATTTAGATTCATTAGGATACAGATATGTGCAAGTGACAGTCAGGCATCAACAACATAATGGGTTCTATCTGAAGGCCAGGCATGGATGGATTACTGTACAGGTCAGCGGTACAGTGACTGCTATTGTTGGTCTTTAGAAAGTGTCTCACTCACATTTTTTTTGCTCTTGATCCCAATTTAAGTCCTTTAATGTGCCAATACTAAGTCTGATCCAGCATCTATTACAGCTGTAAGGTGACTGCTCAGGCTATATAATATATTCATATTTGACAGCAGAATCACTATATATTTTAAAGCATAGTGCAAAACGTGTATTACATTTTAATTTTGTCATCACATCTCTTGAAAGACCAAAACAATCATTAAATTGATTATGTATGCAAAGCCTGATATACAGGTTCCTTTCATCCCATCTCATTTCTCTGTGCTGCAGAGCTCCATTGTTGTCCAGAAACTATTAAAAACACAGCAGTTCGCCACAGTGTTACATTGGATGATATGTTCCTTTATTATGACCATGAGCATTGCAGCATATTGAGGCAATCCCATGAATACACATTGTAGTAGAAGTACCAAGTACCAAATTTATCTGCTGCCGAAAATAGTCTCCATCAAATGCACTACTTCCTTGTTATGAGTAATGTTTGCTAAAAACGACAGTGCACAAATGACTGCGGCTTTTTTTTTAAAAAATGAAAGCATGTATATGACCTGTTTTCAGAGATTTATACCTGAGTGCACAGCGTTCTGTAGTGTTGTGTATAATATGTCATTCAGCTGTGGCTGGAAGCATTTGGGAAGATATACACAGATTGTCTTCATCTCCAGCAGGACAAAACACTGAAGTTCAGGTGTAGTTTTGCATCTACAGCAGCACTTAACCTGCCAGATGTCACTGGAAAAGACACAAAGTGAGTGTGAGCGAAGACATTTCTGGCTGTGCGGACACCTTCAAAAATTCAATGCTGACATGTTCAACTCACACAATACCAAAGAGGAGCAGATGTCCTGTCCCACATATGAGAACAGCCACACTGGAACACCAGGTTATTTCCCACAGCGTTGCACATTTCCTCTAGAGGCTCATGCTATGCAATTGTGTGCAATGAACTAATGAGCAGCCATATTTTACTTCCAACATCTTTATGCTTTATTATAACATAAAACACTTAGAGGGAATCAAGGGCACTTACTGCTTATGGGGAAGACCCATACAGTATGTTCTGCCAATAAAACATTTTACTATTTCCACAAAGCCCACCTGTTTTAAAGTTTTAATATTCTATTAATTAAACTTCAGAATACTGCTTCCTCATCTAGTATCCACCCTCAGAGCTTCAGAAACTACGCAGATAAGATTTTAGCTCCAAAGGCGATCATTACAAGTGGGGCGATATCGATTAGATGATGCAACTAAGAAGCCTTTGTGAGAAGATCGACTTCCAGCTGTAATGATATAGTGGAAGGAATGAACTCTGCTTTTTTAAAAAACAATGACAGTTTGAACGATGGTACTAGTGGTGTTTGTCACGCCAACCAATGCACCAATTGGGAGTTGAAGAAAGGATGAATAATCCGCCCACAGCTCAGGCGGCAGGTGCTTGTCATTTGGTATCTCTTCAAGTGCTAAATTCTTTGGCAGTATTCTAATAGGAAAGCAACAGAGTGCAACCACCCATTTGAAAACAGACCATCTTGTTTATATTTGCATATTGGGTCAACAGTTGCACTCAGTAAGCTGGCATGGAGTCTGTCTTAAAATAACCACACAGTTTTCAGATATGTGTGTGTATGTGCTCATCAATATTACATTTTCACTGCTGCCTTTTGAAATGAACTCATTATGTACCCTCCGGCTACCCTGAGGTATGACTCTAATCAAGCCAAATACTTGATGTGTAATTGTCTTCAGCTTCACTCAAAACAGTAAAGGGAAGCATCCCTCACTTTTGTGCCTTTACAGTGTGACCAGGATCCAGTGGCACCACAATGAGCGTGAAAGTGGGAGCGAGAAGCGAGACAGGGTCAGGCTTGTATTTTCTCCTCACTTAACTGCCCAAGGTTGAGGTTGCAGAATATCCCGGGGTGCTTAACCTCTTTCCTAGCTCGCATTTTCCCCTCCACTCCTCAGGCAGCCACGATACATCTATCACAGCTCCTTCCAATAGGCTGTCTGGATGCAGTGCTGCTAGTGAAGAATATTAATGTTTGCAGATACCCTTTGGATACGTATTAATTAACTCAGCTCATTTATGTTTGATTGATAAACTGCTCTGAGTTGTTACAGCAAGGGTGCAGTTACAGCAGAAAAAGTGATTTGTAGGGAGACCGTCTGGCTTTGCATTTACTGAAAGGCTCATTAACAGTGTTGGAACATGTCACAGTAACTCTGTTACTCTTGGCAGTAACTATTAACAAGTGAAAGGCTTGTTACTTCGTAAACTAATTGATTTTACACATCTCTGCTTGCTGCAGTCCACACCTCCTTTTTGTGCTCAAAACTTGAACAGATCTCATATGTGGTTGTGCTTGGATATGCACAATGATGGCAGACAGGTCAAGTTTCTCCAAGCGGAGATATTCTCACTACATGTGATTTGTTGAGCACAACAAAAGGTTCTATCCGCTGCAGAAAACCGTAAATCTGACCTTAAGCACCTGGCCAACACCATACCTGAAGAAAGCTAGTTGTTTAATAACATCTAAAGTTATTCAAACCACTCCATCCAACCAACCGAGGCTGGATTTTGATCGCTGACTTCTGTGACCCAGAGACAACTTAACAAACTAATAGCACGGTATGTTGTAGAAAACATGCAGCCTCTCTTGCCTGTTGTCTCTACTGTTGATGCTTTTTAATGTGGCAACCAGAACCTTATCTAACTTTTCACAAACTAGCACAGCACTGCTCATTAGAGTTCACGCCAGGCTTCAGTTGTTGTTTTGTAATTTAGAAATCTCAGTAATATTTGATGTCCTAATGGATTTAAAGACGTTTCTAATAAATGCCAAATCGGAGCATATGTATTAGATTTATGTCAAAGATGATTACATAAAAATAAAAAGGTAATACTACCATGAGAAAATCCCACATTTTTTTCCATCAGGTGTTTTTCAGCAGGCTTTTGAAAAGCCTTGAAGTGTGATTCATCCATAGGTTGAATTACTATTGATCACACTGGGAGCTGCTGTGTTTCTTGAAATTTAAAGTTATGGTGTTTGACTATTAGATTGTATTTTGTGTTTTCATCACCTTTCATGTCTGTAATTAATTTTGAATGAGTACATTCATACCTGAACTACTGAGAATTGCCTTTACAACACAAGTTGTAAGTACCTTGACTTGGTGAACTCATTATGCAGACAGGACATTCAAGATAGCATACAAATAAACCATCTTACAGATAAAACTGAATAAATGCACAAAATGTCATATAAAAGATTAACTAAAAACAAAATGGAACTTAAAGTGCAAAAGGTTTACGGGTCAAGAATCAAACATATTAAAAAAGAGAAAATTCAACACAAAATTAAAAAGAAAACATTCAGCTAAAAATAAAATGTTGCTTAAAGTGCCAAAGACTTACTGTTCAAAAGCTGCACAGTCTCAGGGAGTGTATTTCCATGTTCTGTGCTCTAGATTTTGACCCAGTTGAATCAAGAATTTAATGATGTTTCCTTCATCAAAACCATCCCTAGTGGGACAGTGTTTGCTTGCTGTGGGTTCACCTTTACTCAGGTGTGTGGAATTAAGTACTTACTGGTTGGGTTCATTATGTGTCGAGACACCCTGAGGAAGTGTACCAATACGTGTTGATGTAACATAACGTTACAGCCCTTTATGGGATTTAATGTGCCACATCCAAGCTATGGATGAAAGCATGCCAAGCTGTGTATTACATCACTGTGTAGATATATAAAGTATACACTAGATAATCAATATTTCCTGAACGAGAATTCGGTTCCCACCACCTCTCTCAAACTGGCTAGACACTGAGTGGCATGTTCAAATAGATTAAAATCTGCACAAAGCGAAAGAGACGGGTCAATTCTTGACTGGAAGTGAGAGTGTCTCACCTGTTTCCTTATAGAAACAAATGGGGAGGGAAATCATGTGTGACCACACCTGAAAAGCATCAGTGGGTGGGTGCAGGGATCCATAGACGAGCTGCAGTTGTAGGTAGATATCCTCAATGGTGGGTGTTTATATAAGAAACATACATTTTTATCAGCCCTAAAATGTCCAACTGGGACTGAGAGCCCACTAATGCGTCCTGTTGTTTTTCCATAGTTAATGTTGATTTCTACGAATAAAATTATTTTAACTCGTTCTGGATTAGTCACAGCTGTTTACTGTGGTGAACACCAGTAGAGGTTTCTTCCACTTCCTTGAGAGTGAGAAAAGACCAGGTCAAGAGGGGTTAGTCCAAACTTCATCAAAGTTTTTTTTTTCCTGTTCCAGCAGTGATTCATTGCAAGCCCATCTTCTGTTTAAATTATAAGACCAGTACTAGTTAGAGTGGAAAATTTAGACATATAGATAGTGAAACACAGTGAAGTCTGTATTTTTGTGGTAGCTGTATTTTGAGTGTGTGTGTGTGAGAGTTACATACAGCTCTTGCTATGAATCTTACATCAAGCTGAGCTTCGTACTGCTCTGATGAGATGTACCTCTTTCTGCTCTACAAGCGTGAGTCATTGCATTGATTGTTTGAGATGAATATTTTAGTGACATCGGGATGAATCAACTGAGTAAATCTGAAGGAAAATTGCTATCTGTGCTGAATGTTTTGCAAACAAAGCTCCGGTCCTGTCCTCAGGATTTGCTTGTAATATGTGTTTTAGATATCAACCTTCAAACAATAGACTGCAGAAGGATTAAGTGAAGCGAGAGATAACGAAATGACCTTTACCATAAAGGGAATTGAAGTCCACTTTAGATACAAAGCAGAAAATTAATCCATTCTCTTTTTTACTTATCTTTAGAATACAGGAGGGCCTGTTGTCTACACAATGTCCCGTGCACATTGTTTCTTCGAGCCTGCAGTATGAATCCAATTACAAAAGAGTAGATGTATGTACCTTTAACTTTTCCTGCTAAGTCTGTTTCATCAGGAGCAGCTCACTATGTTTAAAGGTTATCTCTCAGCAGCCTTCAAAATCAGAAATGTTCAGTCTATTAGCTGACTGAGTGAGTTAAGTTGCCCTTTAAGCAAGCGCATCCAATAACGTCTGATTTTGCTCCGTTCATTGTTTACAGGGCAGCAATGACTTTCCATTCAAGCTATTGGTTAGAAAGAGGGAACTATGAAAAGGCAGCCTTGAGATAAAATCAGTGTTCATGTATGCCATGGTGCAGTGTTTAGAGACATCCCCAGCACTGACTGGGTAAAATTCTACTGTTGTTTCACTGGTGTCTGCAGGGAATTATCGATGGCGCTGCACCCTGGGCTTAATCTTTCAAATAATGTTCTTCTGAAAATGTCAGAGATTTGAAGAGAGAGCAAGCTAAAACCCCCAAAATCAATAATAAATTATGGCAAAAGCTAATAATAGCCTCGATGGGAAGGTTCAGTGTTTGGTTGTATTTTAATGTAAAGAATGTGCAAAAAGGATGATGGGTTACAGTTGGATGGACAGATCCCAGCAGAGGCACACTTCTCTTAACACAATACATTCAGTTCCCTGAATATAGAAACTCTCCAATATTCATACATTTATTTCTTTGTGTGAATTTTTATGGCAGCTTCTGTTTAATGGATTCAATCGAAGAAACTCAGTCTTTGGATAACTTTTTAAATAGAGCCTGGATAGCTGTTGACTTTCTGGATCCTCATTGCAATTACATGATCAGCAATCCCTTCAGGACCGCAAGGTATAATTAACCCATACAGTTTGTCAGAAAATCAATAAACCAATTTTGCAGTCTGCATAATAGGCCTAGGTGGTGTGTGTGTAATATGACAACTGAGACTGTCTTGTCACTGAATGGCAGGGTTTAGTTTCCCAGCCACTGACACTGTCACAGACAAATGTGAATGATTATCATGACTTTAAGTATGCAAAAATGGAAAACTGCTGCATATGCATAGTAGGCTGTCACATGTTCAAACCTCAATTATAACCCAACTCATACCAAACAAAGTTAACTGAACAAGTAGCACTTAAATAGCAAGGGGAAATGGAGTAATACATTGCAGCTGTAACAGTCTGGTAATATCTTGGTATTAACAGTGAGAAAGTCTCGGTAGATAATATGAAATAATTCCTCCAATAACAGAAATATGAGGGCAAAACTGAACATTGCAAGGTGATAGCAACATACAGGTAATAGCACAGTAATAATTTGGTAACAAAAGGATAACATGCTAAAAATAACAGGGTTATATCAGGGTAATACAGTCACAACAACATTAAGTTAACAGTGAAATATCTTCGCTCTCTGCTTATTGTTATTATCAGTATAATAACTTGTGTAATTACAGACTTTATTACCTCGTTATTACATGATATTTCTCATTTTGTACTTTGGTGTTACAGCTGTTTCTACCTGTTTTCTATATGTTTTTAATAGTGTAATGTAAGACATACATATCTGCAAAATGCTGAGTGATGGTGAACATCTCTGAGACCCATCTCGTCATACTTTTTCTTTGCTGTGGCTGGCAGCAGTAATTATGTGCTATCAGCCCCAAGACAAATCCTTGTTATTTTCTTTTCAGTCACTATGAAGGATAAGCAACATGTATTTCTGGTATATTTTGTATTTTAGCAGAATAAAAGTGGAATTCTACCTTTCTTTTTCCAGTTGGCAAGAAAGCACAGCTTTAACACTTACTCATGCTTCAGCTAGCTTTACTTTTTCATATCTAACCAAGATCATAATGTTATCCTGAACATAATAGTTTTAGCTTTCTAAAAATAGACCTAAAAATCTGAAAAGTTGGTGAACAGAAAAAAAAGAAAAGACAGTGATTAACTGCGGATTTGTTCATTATGAATATTTCTCATCATGCTGATAAAATAATGATATTGGATTCCTCCAAAATAGAGGATGGGATGGTGAAAATAGCTTTAAATGTCTTCTGGGCATTTCCTGACAAACACTCGACTAGGCTGGAGGGCAGGATTTTTAAGAAAGTGATCTGTCAACATTGTTTAGCCATCACCGCAGCACTAAGGTCCCGAAATGACCCGGCAGACACGAGGCTGAGAAGAAGCTGAACACCAGCTGAAGATGTTGTTTTATTCTGATCTCCAGTGGTTTAACTTCTCACTCCACCTTTTACATCACAGCAGCAGGCTGTGATGTAAAAGGTGGAGTCCAGGGCCCGTCAGTGCAAGGTGACATCACTGTTGGGTGTGGTTGGGTGGTGATAGAGACAACCAGATAGGCCATTGGCTCCCTGCATTCCAGCCCGGTGTAACAAAAGTTAATGTGTGTACAGATTTATACACATATATTTATGAGGGACATGATATATTGCATTTTTTTTACAATGTACATATTTGATTTTAAGTAAAAAACCTTCCCACTGGACAAAAGCGAAAGCTGTACAGTTATACTATTCATAATAATTTTGAGTTTAAAGCACCTTTCCCGTAACCCCAAGAGGCTTTACATAAAGAAAACAAGCAAATATATTAAATTAATCTATAAAATGTCCACCATAAGCCGAGGAAAGTCATGAAAATGATTCCAGAATGTGATTCCTACATAATTAATGATGTTGAATAAATGATTGTAGCAGGAGGTGTTATTTAAATCCTGGTTGGTGTCACAGTTTTAGTTCCATTGTCCTCTTGATCATCATATACTACCAGAGGTGTAGACAGCAGAGGCGAGCAGCTAAAATGGCTTTGCAATAAACATTATCACTGGTGTTTTTCTGATTCAGTCTTAATTTGGGGGCTTTAGTTTATGTCTGTATTGTGTTGCCTCATGTAATATGGTGTAGAAAAACCTCTCTGGCATAGGCAGGAAAATATTAAAGGCAAAAATTTAACCTTGAGACACATAACATGTATTACAGGGTGACTTAATTATAATATATTTAACTGGAAAATTAGCCTAAAACTCCAAAGTAAATTGGAAGCTGCTCTCGAACCATTTGGAGTACATTCATGGTTTTGGTCACTTTTGAAAGGTAACACTCTGAAGTTTTATCACCAGCAGTCAGAATCACTGTCAGCGCTATTGGCATTGAGAAATAGAAGTTTAAGCACACTGAAATTGAAGGGTTTTTATTTCAGCCTGAATATTAATATAGCCTGAAGCCTTACCTTAGTTCAAGTTCAATAAAAACTGATAGAAACACCATCGAAAATTAATGGTTTACATATGTTTTTCTAATGGTATTTCTAGGTGTTCTCAAAAAAAAAAGGCCATTTCTAATATTTATCTAAATAAATTCCTATATTTGTATTCAGGAAATCTATAGTTAGGCCATTTATATTCATTGTTTGGGTATATATCTTTATATTCAAGCCATTGACTGTATTTATCATTTCAAACCATGTGTAATATCCCTATTTACACTGAATTCCTTGATTTAGCTGTGAATTACCCAGTGAAGCTGAAAATCCTACTTCTTGGAATTTCATTGGCCTTTCAAAACACCAGTCGTAGACACGATTGGCTGTAACTGGCTTGATCTTGACACAAAAGACGAGGCCCTTCCTTTCTCTTGTCAGCTGTGCAGATCAAATAGAACACCCTAATTGGTCAAGTGGGTTGTCAATCAAAAGGTCAGAGTGTGGTGGCCATCTTGAAACAAACTTGTCACCTATGCATGCATGCTTACTGGAATTATATTGGAGAAACAGCTTTTCATGGATTATAATTGTGTTTTGGACTAAATATTTACTGGACTGGATCGTCTGGACCTTTGCCAATGCAGCCCAACAGGTTTTATTGGAGTGTTATTGATCAGTGGATTATCATGAGACTTCATAGGTGAGTTGCCTCAGTTTTATAATCACTTGTTTGTTTGTTGTTGCCGTCGATTGTACCTGGTGCTGTGATTGTATCTTGAAATGGTTTGCTTTCATTGATTCAAGAGCATTTTAGCTTTCCAATGATGTATGGCAAGAGTACAAACCTAGACTCGGCGTTTGTGTCTGTAATTTGTTCTCTGCTCAAGCAACCCACCGCAGAATTACCTACAGTCACTCAAAAACGTCCCCATGTAACACTGATCGCCTGATAAAAGAAACATTTGGTAAGCCAGTTGTTGTTCCGATAAACTCAAAGAACCAGAGAGACATGTGAGGCGAAATTGAACTCCGTGGACCATTACACACTGAAGTAGAACACAGGACCCAATCCACGGGCTTGCCAGGAACACACTCTCACTGTAGGCATTATGCAGGAATTAGGCCTCTGACTGCAAATGACTAAATGGGGAAATCTAATTAAATACAGGATTTGTAAAAGTATCTGTGCTGAGGATTACAAAGGCTCAGCTTCACTAAATCCACAGAGTGATATTTCTCCAAATGGTGGTTACATAAACCAATGGACAAGGCGGACCTCTCTCAAAAGGCCACCTCTGCATTGCCTTTGTATCCCAGAAAAAAAGGGGTGTGGTTGTAACTTACTGGGTCTGTACCCTACATCAAAACGAAGGCACAGCTGTAGGCCATCTTCTCCTGACTGTGCCAAAGGAAATCTAGTAAATCTACTACTTACTGCACTTAAGATAAAAAGTTTGAGGGGTGCTATTAAGAGGAAGGGCACTCTAAAGGAGAGACTGTGCTGCTGTGATGAATAGATGCTCACTGTCTTTTGATGTGCTAAAAAATAACTTTCCTTGTCGGTTTATGAGGCATGGCTGATCAAATTGACTGAGCTTACTGGATAATATTACTTACTGGACACTTTAACCTTAGACTGTAACCTTGCAGCCACATCACCCATGAACAGTATTCATGTGCAGCTATTTTATATTAACATAATGAAGGAAAAGTATTTGATTTTCTTCAAAGGAAGAAAATATTGTACATATGAAAATGATATTTCCTCTTGTATTTCTGCAAAACTTCCATTGTTTTAGCTGGTTATTCCAACAATATCTGCATGTGAAACTAAATTATGGCAACTAGAGTAGAGAAAGGTTGTGTTCATGTACTCAAGCCCATCGACCTCCTTGACCTCAACACTATCTCATAAAAGTTTAAAGGTGGTTGAGACTGTAACAAAAAGTTTTGGTGAAAACAAAGATGTCCAATCTAGAGCTTAATGTCAGTTTTGACTTTTCAATCTTTAATCAAGATCACAATCTTTCCCCAACTTTAGCCAACAGCTTTCAGTGCTTGAACATCACTCTAAAAAACATTAATGATTTAGCTGTTGGGAACAGAAATTGCATGAGAGTGGATGTTGGAGGGAAAACAAATAATAAAACAAAAAACATTTCTTGACTTGACAGATATGTTACTTTGAAAAAACCCTTCCTCATCACATTGATTTAAAATGTAATCTGGGTATCATGACCTTTCTATTTAACATATTTGCTTTTGCAGTTTAGTAGTAACGTGGTGTCAACAGGGTTGGACACAGCATTGCTTTTCATTGCATAATGTGAATTTGACAGATATAATCAAGCAAAGACAGTCAGCCAAAATCTGCTGCAACTCTCACAAGACACACTGTATGTACTCTTTGATCATGGAAACGTACTGAAGCTGTCAATGCTCTGCTGTCGTACCTGCTGTCACACAGCTCACCTGAAACCCATGCTAGCTTTGGCCTTGTTCAGACTGACAGCCGAAATCCATTTTTTGGCGTATCCAGATTGTATATAGATTGATTTTAGAAGGTCATGACAGGGACACGAAATGCAACAAACTGGATCAAAGTGTTTCAGTCTGGACGCCGTGGCCGCTCAAATCTGATTTCAAAGCATCTTTTGTGTCTTTGTGACACGACACACAAAAATGACGTCAAAAAGCTGCATAATCGCTGACGTATACTGACGCTTATGTCATTACCACAGCAACCAATCAGATAGGCTGGTGATGCACAAATCTGATCACTTGCAAAAGTCTGCACTTAAAGTGTTTCGGGGCTTGCTCAGTCCATTTCCTGTTTTATTCTGAAGGTTACGCTCCTCATGTGTCACATTTTGTTTCACTTCTTTGTGCCTATGCTCGCCTGTTTTCTGTATCATTTGTGTTTCGTTAATTAGCCTCTTGTGTATTAAGTTTATCATATGTAATACAGCTAAAATAATTTAATATAACTGAAATGCTAATTTCGCAGTTGATTTGAGCGAATTAATTTAAGGTTTGGGAAATTCAGTATGAAAGATAACATCTTAGAAGTATTTCCTCAATATCCTCAATATTAAAAAACCTTGACGCCTGAAACCATTAGCCCATAAAATATAAGTGCATTTCAGCAGTGAAGAAGTTAATCTCATGTAAAATGAGCTCATATCAGATCGAGCTCAAAGTAGTCATCTAAGGCCTGTGCATGTGTGTGTTGGGAGGAGGGAGATTTTCCACATTGTGACCCTGACAAGGTGCTCTGCATCTCAACAAATGAGTGCAGAGCTTCAGGGGCTTTGGCCAACCCATGGCACGAATCCATGTCCAATTATCTGCCTTGGAAATTGCTATGGCTTGTCTAATGTATGCCAAAGATACCCTCCGCTACACACACATGCACACACCCACACACACACTCAGGGTCCCTCTTTCCTTATTACATAATAACATAGCAGCGGTACCCACCCTAATATAGAGGAGCCATTATATGTGAGGCCACCTTCATTTTCCTCAGCTGAGGGGGGATGATTGCTTCCCCACTGTAGTCTTTAATGACTGATAAGAGGTGCTCTCAGTGTCATCACAGCTCTCTCACCACACTGACAAAAACACTGAATTTCTGAGTGAACAGGTAGAGAATAAAATAATTTCATCGTGAAGCTTATGAGCTCAGACCTGAAGAAAGGTGTGTTTCTAATGCGCTAGGCTTCCTGATAAACATTAATCATGCATAACGAGTTTAATAACTTGCAGAAGAATGCTCTGAAGGAGACACATTGTCGCCCAAACGTCATCTTACGGAACAAAGTCTCCGCTGCATCTCTTATTCCAAAGGGCTTCTACTCCTTCTTGAAGTTATTATATTGTTTATGCCGCTTCATAAAATCACTGCAAATATATTCGTTCATGAATAAAATTTGCACAAATGGAATCAACTTTTAATTTCATTCTTTTTTGCTTCAACTACATATAGAACAACAAGTTTGATAAGTAATTTCATCGCTTAAATAATTTATGAAGCAAAAATGCTAAACATCACAGGTTCTTCTCAAATGTGAGAATTCAGTTATTTTCTACATTTGAATATATCTTTATAAATTGAACGCGTATATCTGTTTGGTCTGTCGGTCCAGCCAGCTTCCTGAGGAATTATGCATGTGATTCTGCACCTCATGATTGATGTCCATTGCTAATTTTCAGTGCCAATGCCAGAAATATTGTGCCCTATATGTAGTGAAGTGAAAAGTAAAGGTGTGGAGGTGGGAGTGGTGGATGGGTGTGCAGCATGTCAGACTTTTTTTTAATTATTATTATTGTTTTTCCTTTTACAAAGCATTTTATAAAGTAACACAGCATGAGCATGAACATGGGGTGTTTTCTGACACAATATTACATCAAATTAATTACCAATCAAGTACATTTTGATATAGAAAAGAAACTTAAACAAAAGAAGGACGTTTCAGGGAAATATACATTTTCCATTGCTTCCATATGTCATCGAATTTAGATTGCTGGAGCCTCATTGAGAAAGTGATTTTTTCCATTACATACACATCGTAATTAATATCATACCATTCATCTATAGATGGGATGTCTGGCTTGAGCCATTTCTTTGTTGTTGCTTTACTAGCAGCTAGACTCAGTATTCCAAATAAATATCTATTTTTCACACTTACATTAGCTGAGTGTACAAGCCCAAAAAGAAGTTCGTCCCATTTAAATGTAATGTTGGTACCAAATATAGTTACTAGTTCTGAATAAACCTTGTGCCAGAAAATGTTTATTTTTGGACAGGTCCAGAACAAATGGTAATGATTGGCTTCCTGAGAACGACATAACCTCCAGCAGCTAGAAGACCCTGTATGGTAGCTCTGCTGAGCAGGTGTAATGAAATACCTAATGAGACACTTCCAGCCGAAAGATCTCCATGAGTTTGAGCTTGATATCCTCCACTGAAATTCACAGTATTTTATCCAGGCATCTTCTATTGGTTTTCCTGTCCCATTTTTGTTTTATATATGTAGTATTCATAATTTTTATTTCCTGCAGGCCTCGATAAAGTCTAGAGATGACCCTAAGCATGGAATCTGTCCTATAAGCACTAATAAACACTTTTAATAGACTGTTTTCAAATGCCTTTTGACTTTTTAACATAGTGCTGTTTAAATGGTGGCGTACCTGAAGAAATCTAAAAAAGTCACTATTGTTGAGACCATGTTGTCTTTTCAACATCTGAAAGCTCTTCAGTGTTTCCTGGTTGAACCAGGTTCAATATGAGGAGAGACCTCGGCTAACCCATCCCCTATAATTGGCATCCATCTTATTTGGAGAAAAATCAAGATCGTAGCAGCACCATTTCAGGATCTTTACCTCTTCTAACATATCAGTTCTAGTAATGAAATTTAACCATGTTTTCAGAGATAAGTTGATCCATTTAGCATGTCAGACTTTTAATGCAGTAAGCCTAATAAATGATTGCTGAGGGTTCCCAAAATCACATGTATGACCGTTGGAGGGTACCAGCGACAGGCTGGTACAACAAAGGCGGACCTTGTAGGCAGACCCTTGTTGTACCGGACCTTCGGTTAGTCCTCAAAACTACTTAGGTAGGTTTAGAAAAAGCTCATGGGTTAACATACGTACATTACTGTACTGTACATGAGATAACATAGGCATGCTATATAACCTAAAAAAGATGGTCAAAATTGACTCTTATTTTCAGTGGACACACATAGCGCTCTCCTGGATGAAAGTCATCAGTGAAATATGAGGTCAGCTGACTTCCCTCTTCACTCCCATCATAATAATCCTCCTAACAATAGATAGTAAACAGTGTAGTATAGTAAATAGTGTTTTTGGAACTGAAATACCTTTGAACATCTGTGTGACATGCAGAAAGCCCCCACGTCGTTATCCTATCAGAGCATTGTGTGTCTGTGTAACTGGAAAAGTGGACAGTTCATCATTTGACAGTGACAATTCCACTGCTGCACATGTTTCACAGCACACTAATATCACGCACATTCTTACCAAATCAATACCTCAGTCCCCTTCTATTTTCCATCAGTGTGATGGT
Organism: Chaetodon trifasciatus; assembly: GCA_037975065.1. Taxonomy (NCBI): domain Eukaryota; kingdom Metazoa; phylum Chordata; class Actinopteri; order Chaetodontiformes; family Chaetodontidae; genus Chaetodon; species Chaetodon trifasciatus. The sequence goes on along the minus strand of JBBMOE010000036.1, from coordinate 5,629,859 downwards.
TTGGAGATAAAGGGATTGTGTACTTGACATGGCGAGTTTAGGAAGAAAGGATCCTACCCGCAATAAACCACCTCCCAGCTCCTGTGGGGGCTTTAAACTTAAAAATAGGCTGCCCTTATCTCTTGCTTCCTCTATCTCAGCCTTTCATGTGCTGTATCTCACAGAGAGGTATTTGTGAAAGGATAATTCTGTAGGTTATGAAAACATGCTGAGCAGGTCTCCGCCTCTGGCGTGTAATACACAGTGTCTGTAGATAGCGATAGCATTCAAACAACACTTCAGTTTTTCTTTAGAAGAGACTGACACCCGGCTATGGCTCATGCTGATGGTGGGATTTCATAATTGGCATGGTCCTACTGAGGCTTTTTGGATTATGCAGTATACAATCTAAGAGGGGGGGTTGTATTTTCTCAGTATTAGGGGGGTCATGATCCCAGAGAACCGTGGTTACACCTTTGCATGCAGCGGCAGACATAGAAAACAGGGTTGGGTGAAGTTTTGTTTGAAAAATAATTCACTTTAAATGCATTAAGTAGCAACACTGCAAAGTTATCTTAAAAGAACTCACTCTGCTGAAGGTTACACTTTATTAAGAGCAAGCACTAGCTAATGGTCAGCAAAATAGAGGTACTCATGTTGAAAACAGAGTATAAAAAACCCAACATACAAAACAGTTTTATAAATGTATTTGTATTTTTTAGACAGCTAGATTTTTCTCCGTAAATTAGCATTATGGAGATGGAGATCTTTGAGTATGTACTACAGAAAGGTCTGCAGTTCGAAGAAGAGAAAAATAGTCACATTTTATCCCAAAGCTGGTAAAAAGGAGCCAGCAGAGTGATTAAAAAGATTAAAGAGTGGTGAAGAAGAAATGTGTGTATTGCTCATGTACTGTATGTTACCATCATTTGCATACTGTATAAATAAGACTCAAGTAATCAAGCAAGATCAGTTTTTAAAGGTTTACTTGTGGGATAGACCCTCTCAGCAAAGCAGCTCTCTCAAAACACTGATGAAAATCTCTCTATATAAAAAGTGCAGATTATTTTTAACCCGAGCTTGTTTCCATTGACAGCGCTTGGATCTTGCTAATGTGATGTGAGCACAAAGTTTTTCATTTGTCTTTTGTTTACGCCAGTGATGACACACAGCACTAACCTCCAGGGGATTTATACAACTGTTAACACAAAACTGCATCATCCCTGTCATAATTCATTTAAAAAGTAATTAGTCAAGTGGCCTCTGATCTAAAACTGTCAGGTAGTCACGAGAGTTTAATTGGCTAATCTGACAGTCATGCTAGCAGAATCGCAGGTGGATAATCTGATGTTTTATTCAAAGCCGTTAAAAACAGTAAAGTGCTCAGATGAAGTTTTTCTAGGCACCGATTGATCATGCATTCCACGGGGATTGTTGTATTAAATGAAACAAGAGTAATGATGGTAATCATGAGTCAGCTGAGACAGGCCGAGCATGCACAGATGATTCAGATGAGCACAGAAATGGAAACATGATAAGCAGATGAATAGTGAAAGGAATGAATGAATGGAAGGAAGAAATGGACAGATAAACAGACAAGCAGACAGATGGAAGTCAGTGATTATTCTCCGACCCACAGATGGTTTCCGGTCTTAGCCGTGGCGTGATGACAGCCAAACCACAGACAGACCGGCTGAGCACGACATCCACTGAACAAAGCCTTTAGTGTGGACACAGCAGTTTCTCTCTGGCTAATTCACTCGATCATATTTAAATTCTGTCATGCACTGAAAAGATGGCGTTCCTGTGCCGCCACGGAGCATCTTCAGTTACATCTCAAACGTGTGTTCAAGGGGAAGAACTATGAAGGAGCCTCTGCGGCAGCTCTCTGACATTGTGACTACAAAAAAATCCCTCTGGCCTCTGGCTGCAGTGCAACTCAGTGCACCATGTCACTTATCGCCCGTAAGAGTGTGTGAGGATTATCACCTGATGGTTCAGCAGGATGTACTTCTCACCCCACACCCTCCCCACCAGCAGACTTTCTGTGACCCCTGCACGTGTTGTACACGGCAGAAAAAACAACTCACCTCACAACGAATGCGCCAAGCAGAAATTAACGACTGTGAAGGGAGTCTGTGTGCATCAGACAGAGAACAGAGGTCACAGGTAGAGAGGCACAGAGGCAACTCGCCGTACTCGAACTATCAATGAAAAGAAACAATCCACAGTGTTAAGTTGACCGAGTTGACTCTAACAACCTGAAACACTTCTTTACAGAGGAGCATCTCTCAGTATCCCTCAATCCTTTTTCATTTGAAGGTCTCCTCCTGTTGTGTTGCTGGTTTTAAATCTGGGGACCTCTGGCCCCGAGTGCAGACACACAGAAAGCATGGAGCGCTGACACCGACCTTTGTGTGTGTGTCAATGTGTGTGTGGACCATGGCCGCAGAAAAGGAGAGATTGGGAGTTGGTGCCTTACTGCTGGATGTGTTATGTCTTTCTATCATCATAAAATGACAGGGCTGCAGTGAATATCTGGTATGCGACTTTTATCACACCAGGAATCATCAGGTGGCGATGCTTTCACAAAGGCTGGATTTTGCCACTTTGCAATCCAGTCATCACAGCCATATAAAGAGAGCGGTCAGACTCTGAATGTGGTGGTGATTGCAATTTTCAGGCTGGATGTAATTCATCTGCAAGTGATGCAAGGAGACGGTAAGAAGGAGAGTGAAAAGGCGAACATGCATGTGACACAGGGTGATGTGATCTCATTAAATTATATTCTCAGAATCAGATTCAAGTGGCAGGATAAAAATGATATTTGCAACCGTGCAATATGGTCTCCATGTGAGAATCAGTGTGTGCCTCATTATGTTTGTGAGCATGTGCAAGCGACTGTGTGAAAAAGACAGAAGCAGGGGGAGAGAAGTAAAACTGTACCTGCTCCTTCAGTAGCTTGAAAAGAGGAACTGAAAGGTATTATTGTGGTCATTTAAGGACCCTATAATCAGTACATTTTCTTAAGTTTATGCATCATCGCAAGATCACGTTGTTAGTAAATGACTGAGCCCGTAACAGATACATCATTAAACAGCAGTACGAGTCGACAGCCATGGTGTATGTCTCTTCTAGAACGACGTGTCTGTCAGTTAGAGCAGCTCATCTCTGCACACGTTACCTTAAATGTCACAGGCACTCCAGACAGCTTCAGCCACGGGCTTGATAGCAGGCCTGGAGACTGCCATACAAATGGCATAAATTAAACTAAAAGTTTCTACCCCTCATCGCACAAGTGTGTATTGAATTACAAACGTGCACTGCCTGCTGCATACGCACCATATTTCTGTCACTTAATCAGTAATGATCCTAGATTTCTGTTTGACACTGTAGCCAAACTTACTCAAAACAGGCGTCTGTTAGCTGCTCACTCTTTCCAGCTCATCATTCAAAACACATGAGATTTTTTTTTTTCTATAGCTCCAGCTACTTCTACAGAAGCAGTAGATTCATATGTTGAAGCCAAGATAGTTTCTAGATAGAGATGGTCCTGATTTGTTTCTAAACCAGCTACCTCCCACTTCAGCATCCTAGCAGTGTGGCATTTTCTGGGTCCTACAATGCTGTTAATTTACCATTTTCCGACAGGCAGTTTTGAGAAGGCTTTGGTTAAAGCTCTACCTAAGAAACCACACCTTGATCCAGAGTCTCTTAATAATTATGGATCAGGCTTCTATACCTTCTGTAGTTTTAAAAAGCAGCAGCACTCAGTAACTTTTGGCCCATTTATCAGTTATCTTTTTAAAGCATTTCAATCTGCTCTCGCGGCCCGTCACTCCACTAAAACTGCATTTTCTAAAGTGATGAACGATCTTCTGCTCGCTGTGGATTCAGATTCCATCTCTGTGCTTCTATTACTGGATGCCAGTACAGCTTCTGACAACACTGTAATCTATGTCTACTAGACCTCCTGGAAAGTCAATTTTGCATCACTGGCTTGGCTCTTGCATGGTTAAAGTCTTTTTCATCTTTATTCACATCTCTTGGCCACATCACATGCAGTCATGGAAGTCATTTCCACTGCTATGCTGATGATGCTCAGTTGTATGGACTGTAAAGGTCAGACGGTCATTCCCAAATTATTAGATTTCAGGCCCACTTGTCAGCTGGGAAAATTCATTATTATTAATTTCCTGCTCCTATATTCTGAAGTTTTATTTATTGGTTTTTTACCTTTATTTGATAGTGCAGTTGGAAGAAACAGGAAAGGGGAAGATAGTGGGGATGACATGCACTAAAGGGCTGGAATCAAACCCGGGCTGCTCCAGTAAGGACACAGTCTTAGTACATGGGGTGCTGCTGGGACATTCCTACTCCCAAATTCTGGATCCAACCCCATAAATCCCACTGAGTTCACAAAAGGTGTTTTTCAAGGGAACACTGACCGAGATAGCAGCATCACAGTGTTTCAGACATACATGCAACCATTAAAAACCCACAGAACAAAACACATAGTATTATCTCACAGAATCATATACCCAAGAGGACAGGCAGGGAGAAGCTAACATTTGCTAATTAGCATTAAACACAAACGTACAGCTGAGGCTCATGAGAATTGTGTTAGTTTTGCAGATGTTTTGTCACAAAATCATGGCGCTAGATGAGGAGTTAAAGGATCACCAAAGGGATCACAGTGAATCCTGAAGGGGGCATCAACCTTTGTACCAAACGTCATGGTAACCTAGGCCCTCTAATAGTTGTCAAGACATTTCACTAAATGTGCATACTATCACAACTGTCTACCATCTACCGCATGCCATCACACTGACCGACATCACCATCCCTCGTGCCATATTCTCTCTGTTTTAATGTCTTGTAATCTTCCAGAGGTGTCTGCTAGATGTCAGACAGTTCCAATCCAATCCAATCCATCTTTATTTATAAAGCACAGTTTAAGTAAACTCAAGGTTTCCAAAGTGCTGTACATTAAAAAAATAAACAATAAAAATAAACAATAAAATAGACATTAAAACAGAAAACATAATAAATAAAGGATAAAAAACCTGTGCACATAAAATAAACAGTCTAGGTGGTGTTAAAAGCCAAGGAAAAGAGGTGCGTTTTAAGAAGAGATTTAAAAGTGGCCACGGAAGAGGACTGCCTGATGTGCAGCGGCAGTTCATTCCAAAGCTTAGGGGCGGCAGTAGCAAACGCTCGGTCCCCTCTGAGCTTCCGCCTTGTTTTGGGAACCCTCAGGAGCAGCTGGTCAGCTGACCTGAGGGATCGAGTAGGTGCGTAAGGGTGCAGAAGCTCAGAGAGGTACACTGGGGCAAGGCCATTATGGGCTTTAAAAGCAAATAAAAGAATTTTAAAATGAATTCTAAAATGGACGGGTAGCCAGTGAAGTGAAGCTAAAATCGGTGTAATGTGCTCAGACTTTCGAGTGCCAGTTAAGAGACGTGCAGCTGCATTCTGCACTAGTTGCAGACGTGCAATGGAGGACCCGCTGACCCCCATGTAAAGTGCATTGCAGTAATCAAGCCGAGTGGTTACAAAGGCATGTATTACTGTTTCAAAGTGCTGTCTGTGCAGAAAGGGTTTAATTTTAGCAAGTTGTCTTAGCTGGAAGAAGCTGGTTTTTACCACAGCTTTAATCTGGCTGTCGAACTTTAGTTCCGCATCCACTTTTACCCCCAGATTATTAACAGTGGGTTTGGCGAACTGCGCCAGGGAACCCAGGTCGACTGGGGAGGTCACGGAAGTGCCACCAAAGACAATCACTTCTGTCTTGTTCTCATTAAAATTTAAAAAGTTTCGAGCCATCCAAGCTTTGACGTCATCCAGACAATTTAGAAGTGGCTTAAGTGCAGAAGAGTCAGCCTTTTTAAGGGGGACATAAATCTGGCTGTCATCCGCATAACAATGAAATAAAATGCCGTGCTTCCTGAGAATGGACCCAAGTGGAAGAAGGTATAAAGAAAATAAAAGTGGGCCCAACACTGAGCCTTGAGGAACCCCACAAGAGAGAGGAGCAGTGGAGGACACAGAGTCACCAAGGCCGACACAGAATGACCGGTGTGATAGGTAGGACCTGAACCAAGCCAGCGCCTGACCCCTGATGCCCACCCACTGCTCCAGGCGAGCAATTAGGATATCATGGTCCACTGTGTCGAAAGCAGCAGTTAAATCTAAAAGGACAAGAATTACCGAGTGACCAGAATCAGTAGCTAAAAAGATGTCATTAAAAACCCTTAAGAGTGCTGATTCTGTGCTGTGCAATGTTTTAAAACCAGATTGGAAAATTTCAAGAATGTTGTTTTCATTAAAAAAGTCAAAAAGCTGCGAATAGACAATCTTCTCTAAGATCTTTGATACGAAAGGCAGTTTGGAAATGGGCCTAAAGTTAGCCATAACAGTGGGATCCAGTCCAGGTTTTTTAATCAGTGGCTGCACAACTGCATGTTTAAACTGAACAGGAACCACCCCTGATGACAGACTGCTGTTAATAATACTGAGTAAGTAAGGCCCGAGAGTGGGGAAAACCTCTTTAAAAAGTTGAGGAGGAACAGGATCATTGGGTGAACCAGATGGTTTTAAACCCCCCACAATCTCTTGCACAAACGCCAGGGTCACAGGCTCAAATGAGTCAAAGACAGCAGAACAGGGGAGAAACACTGAGGGGTCAGAGGCTGAAGGTGAAATAAGTGCTCTGGTAGAAGAAACTTTATCAATAAAAAATCGCAGAAAGTTTTCACACACAGGGGGAGAGGGCTCAGCTCCCACAGTCTGTGATGCATTCAGGGTAGAGTTGATCACTTTGAACAACACACGAGGTTTGTGACAGTTAGAGACAATAATGTCAGAGAAATATTTCCTTTTTGCCTCTTTCACAGAGGATTGATAACGACGCCAACAATCCCTCAATATTTGAAAAGACACCTCTAGTTTATCTTTTTTCCATTTACGCTCAGCTTTGCGACACTCCTGTCTGACACTGCGGGTTGTTTCATTCATCCACGGCTCAGGTTTAACTTTACGCTGCCTGCTCTTTAATGGGGCGGCAGAGTCGATGGCAGACTGGCAAGAGTGAAAAAACTGAGAGCAAAGAGCCTCTGTGTCAAGGTGTGCAGGATCAGTAGTGGCGCAGATCTGACTGAAAGCAGACGAGAAGTGAGCGGCAGTGGAAGGGTTAATAACCCGGCAGCTGCGAACAGCAGCGGGAGGTTTAACAGAGTTAGAACACACTGCGGCTTCAAAAAGTACAGGCATATGATCTGAGAAATACGCTTCACAGACTTCCAGATTATAGACAGGCAAACCAAATGACAAAACAAGATCAAGTGTGTGTCCCTGTACATGTGTAGGGCCCAATACAGATTGTACGAGATTAAAAGAGTCAATGAGATTTAAGAAATCCCTCGCCAGGGGGTTTTCCGGGCAGCACACATGAATATTGCAGTCACCAGCGATCAAAACTCTGTCATATTTCGGCATGATATCAGCCAGGAACGCAGAAAAGTCAGTTATAAAATCCCTGTTGTATTTTGGAGGTCGATAGACGACAGCACACAGCACCGTGTGAGGACATCCCAGCTCAAACAGGCTTAATTCAAAGCTGGCGGGAGCCGATGACAGCGATATTTGTTTACATTTGAAGTGGCTTTTAAAGACACTTGCAATTCCTCCTCCTCGACCAGATGTCCGTGGAGAATTAAAATAGCAACAGTCGGCAGGTAAAAGTTCTGTGAAAGCACTGTACTCACCAAGGCTCAGCCACGTCTCTGTGACAAAAAGGAAGTCCAGATCACGCGATGTGAAGAAATCCTTCAGGATGAATGTTTTATTAGCAAGCGATCTTGCATTAACCAGGCCAAACCTGGCTGGAGCCGGTGGGTCAGAGCGAGCCGTTGACAGACGCTCCCCGCGGAGAAGCTGCAGGTTCCCTGGGTCGGCTCCACGCCAGCGTGGATGAGGAGGGCAGGGGCCGCGGGGGAGGAACAGGTCATCCAGGCCGGCCACCGGTACCAAACAGGCCGCGACAGGATCCAGCCAACGTCGGGAGATACAGAGGCGAGGCACCGCTCCAAATCCGACACGATCGGGACGCATCAGCGCGACCCTCAGCCTTACCAAATGGCCGCCACGCTTACCGCGCCTGCGGTGGCGTTTTCGCCGAGGGAGTGGCGCTGACGTGCGGCAAAGGTGTGCCGGTATATCCGAGAGGAACGGAGGTAGAGTTCGGTGTCCCTTATGATCTAAGTTGACCAGACCTGTAGTGGAGGTTCTCAGATCTAGCAACGTTTGGCGATCATACACCAGCAGAGAGCTGACTTTAAGTGCAGCAAGTGTTACAAACAATAAAAACACACACAGCATACGGAGCGGCTGACGGCACGCCTGAAACACTGGCGCCATCATGAACGCCAACACACCGCCAAATTATCATTCTCAAATTCTCAAATTATCATTCTGAGCTTCTGTTAACTGAAAACCAGCAGTAGTGACAGTTACTGGCTTGATTTCTGCTGCAGCAGCTGAAAAAAACAGAGCTAATATGAACAGGATTCATGTGCCGAACCTCAATAGTACTGTAAAAACTGAGATTACCTGACCTTAGAGAAAACGACCGTGTTCGAACACCGACTGAAGACGCCCTAAATCAGAAGACATGGATGTGACAAAGTTTATAACGTGACATAAAGCCCTTTTAAGGAATATTTCCTAGAGGAGGATTCCTTTGTTTCCACTGGTATCATGTGGCTGACAGTAAGTGCAGGGTTATGTGATGTGATGCAGCACCAGAATAAAAACACTCAGTCACTCACTCACTCAAAAATAACAGAAAAAAACAGACACTGACAACACCAAATTAACATATTGTGATGCACTGGTTTCTGTCTCCTGCAGCTCCAAGGCTGTGAAGGTTTTCATAGCGTACAATAATGATTTCTGAAGGGAGAGAAGCAAGCTTTGTGTCTGTAACTCTGCTAACTGTCCACACATCATTAGCAATTATGTCAAAATGAGAGGCAGGAAAGGCTAAAAATGCTAATCATTACAATAATGTTCTGTTTCTATCAGTACTTTTATGTGGATACCTGAAACCAGAATCTGACTTGGGCTTGCAGGGGTATCTTCAAGGTCCCAATTAGAGAAGAGAGGAGACACTTGCTTCTGTTGCAGACTCACTTTGCAATTTAAGCAGATAAAAGCGCCTTGTGTTTACTGGATGGTCCCTATGGTGAAGGATTAAAGCGCAGCGGTGGACACTGAAGCAACTCAAAGAAAACCAAACAATAAAGATTATTCCACAGATTCACGGTACAATACCAGAGAACAACTTGACTAGAGCCACACAGAGGTTCTGACTCATCGTGCTGCGTCCACGGTTCACTGGTAGTTTAAACAAATATATCTGTGCATGTGCATGAGTTCATTAATGCTTAATTGTCGTGACCTTTGTTTGAGGCTTGTAAAACAATGTTTGTGAAAGGTCAATATGTAAAGATTTATTATTTGATATCATCTGTATGTTTTAGCTGATATTCAGCCAATTGTGAGAGAAGAGCTTTTTAACTGTGACAGTCAACAGTGTGTGTAGTTATATAAATAAAGGATTAAATATTGCCTTTTTGATGGTGTTAGTACACTGGAAATTTTCCTGAAAACAGACACCAATCACTCTGTGTTCTTTCGCAAAATAGGTAGTTTGCATATGATGTCATGTCTCTTTTGTGTTATGAACTGCAGAAGGAGGGCAGGAAGTGATTTACTGTATAGGAAGCACTAGAACACACACCCAAAATGCTGATGTTCTGCATCGTTTATGGTTTCTCTGATCGATCAAACTGAGAAACTAGCCCACTAAGAACTTTGTCGATACTGATTGTTGATACTCAAGGCAAACACTTTGGCCAATTTAAAATTTTTGGCTATTTTGCTCCTATAACATGTCTTCCTTCAGATGAGTGGAAAGGAAACATCCAAAATGCACATTTAGGTATTTATTTCAGTTCAGATAATACCTAGTTTCCATATTTAAACAGAACATTTCAGAAAATTTGTAATATAAAACAATAAATGTGTAAAAATATATGGAATTTTATAATACACATCTTTAAAAAACATTTTTCCAAAAGGAGTTTTTTTTCCTCTCATGCTCTGAGCCAGAAATCTCCACCTCAGTAGCACTTACATTTATCTTCATCTTTATATTTATCTTTATTCTGCAGGCTTTTACAGAGCGGTTTGTTCAAGTATCATCTATATTCTGATTTATATCACATTTCAGCCTTAAAAATAAGGTGAAATTTTTTTTTAAGGCTGTTGACAGTATTTTAGGATTCAACATCCACAAAACCTTTGACTCTCTCTCCTTCTCTGATTTTGGTATTATCCAATGTTCAGATTTCTGATTTGGAAATGTATGCAAATGAGCACTCATTTATGTAGAAATGTACATTGTTTGCATATTTAAACATAAAATTTCAGAAAAATTGTAATGCAATAATACTTGTCCTTGTGTAATTAATGAGTTGGGGAAGATTCACGTTGATATGTGTTAGTTAACATTTTTACCCATTTCACCTGTAGTGTCTTGCCTCAGTTATTAAGGACAGATGTTCAACAAATGCTTACGAGTTTGTGGACTCTCCGCAAACACATAAGTGGTCTGGCCCCTCTCTTGCTGCTGTGCCAGAGCTGGATTTCCACACTACCTTGACTCTGTGTTTGCACTGGGGAAAGTTCTGGCTGAACCTGCTGTCATTTTGAGTACCACGTTGAGATTTGGGATTTTAAATTTCTTAAACCAATTAAAGTTGTCAAGGTTGGATGTGCTCAGCTCACCAGTGCTCTTGTTAAATATAGAGCCGCAGGAGTTGGAAATGTCGTTAAGGCACGTTTCTCACATAGTTAATTACCTGCCTTATGCACACCTCAACTTTGTGTCAAAGTTTTTCCACCACCAACATACAGTTTAATATCAGTGTCAAGTGCTTATCTTTTTATTGAAATGGCAATATACATCCAGTGGGAGGTTTTATTTCCATATCTGCTGAGTCAGACTGTACCCACCTCCTCTGTATCTCTAACCCTGCCTAAAGATGAACCCTGAACCAAAAATTAATTAAACGCAGAAAATTTCCTCCATTATTGTGCTGTTTTGCTAACTTGGTAGACTTCACTTAAGGCTGATATGAGTATCATCAGAAGTCTGCATGTAATAAAGGAGGAATGAAAAGAAAGGACAACACTGTCTAGAGAGATTACTGCAATGATTTATCCAAATATTTCAGGAAAGTCGCTGGTGCAGTGAATTTGTATTCACTGGAAAGTTCATGGTCCCACCGGGGCAGGACACTTGTCTCTGTCTCACCAATACAAACAAAAAGGAGTAAAAACAATAAACAAAACACAATAACAGTAAGACGACACACATCCAAAATCAGCAATACAGAAATATTTGTGCAAAAGCAATAAAGTGCGAAAAATAAAGGCATCAGATCTTGAGTTTATGTGCTACCTCCGAGGTTGATGCACGACCATGTGCGCATGGAGCATGAGCATACCGCTACTGAGTATTATAAGGGAGCATTATCAGGACATCAGCTGCTGCTTGCTACATGCTTAAAACAAACCACATTTAAAACACAGAGTGAGCAGATTCAGACATCACTGTGGATCATCGCCCCCTCTTGGACAATGCGACTCTCCATCTTCTCTTGACTGTAGCCTATCAGAAGGATTTCTTCCTCTCCTCTGCCTGTCTGACATCACTGACTAGTTCACGTTGATCACATGCACCTGTGTTTAGCGTTGGAGGAGTGTGCACATATTGCTGGTGGTCCATTTGGAGTCACATCAGATAAAGGCAACTCACCATCAAGCCTCTTGCTTTTGAATAAATTTTCCATTTTTGGCATTGAGAGAGTGCCAGCCTCTTTCTTTTAACATTTACAGTGGTACTCCAGGCAGGGCACACATGTTGCATATTCAGTATGGAAAAGCACAAAAACTTGCAGGTCTCAATCCTCAACAACCAGTGCCAAAAAAAAGTCCAACACATAGAGAATGAAAGAGCGTCTGCACACTGACGCTGCAGCCACTCCCAAACGAATAAATGTATTAACACCTACACACCAGGGGTGTTTCAGGCATGCTGGATTGATGAAGGAGTGTCAGAATTGTTTTTCAAGCTAAGCCAGTTGTTTAGGATTAAGAGCATGTGTCCCCTGAAGAGTAACACTTACCAGAGATTCACCTCAAGTCAGCCAATATTTTAGGTTTTATTCAATATTATTAGACGTCTTTGTCTAAATAAAAGTCAATATTGTTGCAGTGAACAATCCTCTTACATCTCACACTTACTTTGGAAGGTAAAACCTGAAATCAGTCTGTGTACTGTGCATCAACTTATCCTCTCTATTTTTTATTATTGTGACTGAGATTCGTCTTCATTGTGCAGTTATTCCGTTAAAAACTGTTGAGTGTAATGTACTGCGCACAGGATCGACTGCATAAAGCTGTGCAGAGGTGAATCAGTGACTGGTCCTGACAGAACGAGCGGTGCTTTGAGAGACAGGCATCGTGGCTTCAAACAAATTAAACCATTTAACGATTATTACCCACTTAAAAAAATCTGTCGTTTAATATGTCTTCGCATCGCCTTTGCTCCAGCTAGCACACACAGAGTAAAATGACGAGTTTGCATCAACTTAAAGTGAGTCAAAACAAATGGCATTAACATCAAAACACCAAATCCAATAGCTAGCTCATTAAGGCTGGTTGCTATTGATGTATAAACTCCCCTCAGCAAACAACACGAAGCTCCCACTGTTCCTCAGAGTCGATGAGTCAGAGCTGCACCGCACATGGGCCACAGTGCCCGCCGCTATTGTACCCGAGCTGTCCATCAATGTTCCTTTCATGCTCATGATCAAAGCAGAGGAAGGGGCATCTGCACGCTTGACTTTTATTTGTGACTTCATACGTCTTACCAGGAATTATGTAACAAGACTTTACAGCCACACTAATGTCCCTGTGAGGCTGTAACACTAATTACACACAAGAAAATAGCACCGGATGGATGAAAAATGGGATGTTTGTTATCCCACTTTCTTTATTGCTATTTCATCTTATTACTTTATCCGACAGGGAAAACATTCATTGATCAACAGGAAAAAAAGGACAGCAGTATAATGAGGAACACATCTGACAGGAGGCAAAAATGTTGATTCAGAATATATCAGTAAGATGTTCAGTGACAATGTTTTTCTTTTGCCAAGATATTTGATCTGTAATGCAACATCTGCTTATAGTGGCTGCAGCATTATTAAAGTTTTTCATGATTATGTTTAGGCACTGGTAGCACTTTATTAAGGTCTTGATTTAATACAGAAAATGCTGCAGTGACTTGAGTCAGAGGCACAATGTGACTGTTAACATCTACTGGAAACTACAATCCTTTCCCTAACCTTAATCAGAGCACTTTGTTGCCTGACGCTAACCACAGACAGGATGCCAACCCAAAGTCCTGCTGCTTCACACACCCACCATCCACCTGCATCACCTCCCTGTTCCACTGGTGCGGTTGATAAATTGAACATTTCATCTACTAAAACAAAAACAAAAAACTGCTACCTCGTAACATAATCCATCCATGCAGCATAATGTGGAAAACAATTTAATACTGTATAAACATAATTTCCAAGAGTTGGACAGTGACCAATGTCCAACTGAGCTAAGAATGCAAATTATATCCCCAACACAAACACACCTACAGATTCATCACGCAGCTGTGCTTCAAGCTACATGAAAGGGAAGGAAGAGCATGCATTCAGTGTTGTATTCGCTTTTAATTTGATTATACATCATCCATATCAACATGGCTGACACACAGGAAATAAGGAAATTGCTTAAATTCTACGCCCCTAATTTCCTTTGATGTGGGAGAAGGACATGCTTGTCAAATATGTATATTTCTGTTGACGTCGAAATGTACCCACAATGCTGTGTGTCTGCGTCGCTTGCACATACAGCACAAGGTGCTTCTATGCCCCTGCGAGGCATGGAGGTGATATTGAGTTATGGTGTTTACACGTGTCAACCCAAACCAGGTTTTCTTGAGTAACTGGGTTGAGAATGGAATTTTCTCTGCATTTACATGCAGCAGATGTCACTGATTGATAGCCACCTGCTGTGTATTCTCCATCCATATTTTATTCCTTGTCACTTGTATCTCTATGATCAGAGGCTCTTCTCGAATGTCTCGGCCTCGTGACAAGACGTGACACTTGGCCGTCACACTGATGTATTTATCCTTGTGTAATGTCACTTGCATCTCTGAAGGACATCCAGCCAATGACACACATCTATGCTTTTCAGTGGTTTGGCTCTATCTGAATAAACTTTCATTTCTCCACAGAAAAAGTTTGTGGATGCAAGCAAAAAAGAAGAGAAAAAACAGATTTTAAAAGGGCGTACATCCATCCACTTTGTCTGCATTGTGCTGAAGATTAAAGTAACCAGTTATTTTCAGGGAAGCCTAATAGCACTCAGCCTCTGGATAGTATTTCCTCAGAGGCGATGAGTCTCTCATGAGACTCTTTTGGTCTGAAAAGAGAGCAGAAACAACAACAAGGTGATTTCCATTACAATGTAATGACAAATCACCAATTTCTTCACCATCACTATATGGAAAACCCTCGAAAGAGGAGAGGCTGATTATTTTAGATGAAAGTCGACCACACAGTCGACTTCCATCAAGCGCCAGACAGTAGAGTGAACGCTGAGACGTGACAGAGAGCACTCAGTTTGATCATATTCCCAACAACACAAAATACCTGCTCTCCTCTGCGGCTTTAAGAGACGTTTAGTGCGGCTTCAATGTCAGAAGACTGAGTAGATTCAGATTTGAATTATAGGCATTATCTGACATGCTAGTTAAGCGAAACACGTGACTTTAAAGTTGAAATCCATTACTCTCTGCATGTTGCTGGCTTTGAAGCAGCGTGAGCTTTTCAGCGGAGATGGTGGATTAGTTGTGTAACGTTGCAAAGAGCTCTGCTGTTTATACGAATCATCTGCTCGAAGAACTTCAGTAACGCTCCAGCTAAAATGTCACGCAACTGACCGTCTGCTACGCTGCTGATTCTGATGGATAAACGTGTTTCTCAGCTGCAGAGTGGTGTTAAACCATCATTTATGCGTCTGTTTGTTAGCCAAGAACACATCGTCCAGCCTCACAGAAAAGAAAAATAGCTGTTGATTTCTATTCATTGAGTCAAACCTGTATGCTTTTGGCTGTTTTGGCTGGTCATCCAAAGGCCACAGAGTTGCCTCAGGGTGGGAAACTCTGCAGAACTTACACTAGATACATTATGAGCTTTGATGGTTGAAAGTACTCCTTCAGTACTACAGTAGGCTAAAAGTTACAACTGAGGAAGCCTTTGTTCATTCACTTATTTTAAGTTCACAGTATGCAAGAACTTGAATGGCACAACTTGGACAAGGAGCAGTATGAAGACAATGAGGACACTATTGTGGTGACGTGGGGTGGAGGGCTCTGCAGAGTGGCACTGTCACACTGTCACACAGCACACACAAGCTTCTGCTCCACCGTGTCACGTCTCTTGTCGACTCATTTTAATGCTTACAAAGTTGAAGTATGAAGACATTTACACAGGAGAGAGCAGTGACATGGCACGTCAGCTGTGATCATAACACAATTTTGGTGTCAGCAATGGCGTGTATGTGTTTGCAACTCCTGCCTGATCTATGCTACTTTCATGACTTTGAAATCAACCCGTTGGATGCACAAATCCCACTGGAAATCTTTACAAATGTTTTGGTGGAAATGGTGAATTTTACCTTGAAATTAATAAATTGTACGCATATATAGAATATAAATGAATATCTATATATTCTCACAGTTGTCCCATGCACTTGTCTTTCCAGGCCTGTTCCATACCATCAGTCAATTTATATACAACTAATATGCAAATATGTCAAGAAGGAGACACTTTACAACAAGGTCCACAAAAGTGTTAGTGGTTATTAAAGAATGGCACAATAATTAACTAATAATTAAACGATTAGTTCTTGAATAACTCTTATCGTAGACTATATAGGAGATAATGATGAGTGTCTGGAGGACAGACTGGCAGATGCTATATTAATGAATCATTAGGTAATGATTAGATCTGAAGTATCTGTGAGTCCAAATAATATCCACTTTCTTTATGAGATGTCCCCGATTAAACTGCCGCTGAGCAGCACAAACAAATCAGTCAATGGATGATTGGATGATCATCACTAGATGTGCCAAAACTTTCTCCAGTTAAAGATAAACAGGGGGATAATATATCTTAGCTTATTTTGTTTTACACTCATTAAAATCATATTTATGCGTGCAGATTTTTACTCTGTCTTATTTTGTCTCATGTAAAGAACTTTGATTTATTTATAATAAATTGGCCTTTCCAAATTAGTAACCACTCATTCATTATTAATTATGTAATCAATAGTCACTCTTTTGTGCCCCCCAAAGTAAAGTGGCATGTTAAACGAAGTAGACCCTCATTATTTCATGATTATGTTAAGTATCCAGTGAGTTTTACTGAGGAATTAGTTCCAATTAGTTCCTTAATAACAAACCAGAAAGAACAGCATTCTGAAAAACTTCAGGCCACATATATATCAGTAATATTATGGTCTTCCTGGTTGAGACTGGACAAGGGCATAACAGAGACTGTGAGACAGTGTCTCTCTGCAGACAAAACACCCCATGATGTGATCTTATTTGTAAGAGCCTGATTTCTTTAATATTAGACGTCAACATAAACTGCAATGAGAGGAATATGAAAAGTTACTCATGGTCGCTGTCCAAGACAGCTAAAATGTAAAGGTATTGTCTTTTTAGCACAAATTCCCTCTTTGTGTTACTGTCTCTTATTACAAAACACTGTACAGGGAAAAACCAAGAGTCTATTTTGTATCGTAAATGAATAACTTTTTCGAATGAGGTCTATGAATTCTGAATGAATGAAGTCTCCCAGCTCTTTAATTTATTTCACAATCTCTTAAAACAAGTTGTTAATTACTCCTCTTTTTGCATGCAAAATGAATTATATTCTTCATAAAATCTAATCTGTTTTCTTTATCATATAGTTTATTATTAATTATGTTGTTCTTTGACATTTGTCTCCCCCTTCTGGCAGCGAGAGTAATTACATGAACCCTGTCAACGTGCTCGACATGTGATATGATGCCATAGGCTCCCCTCAGCTCAGCAAACCAATCATTGCTGGTTGACATAAAACATTTGACTACCGGTGTGCTAGTATGCTAATAATGTCACAACTGATGCAGATTTGAAAACTCCAGTGTAGCGCGAAATACAGAGAGACTTACCTGCCGATGATAGGCTTAATCAGTGTTATCTAAACTTGTTTGGCAAGAGCTTCAATGTAATGCGCTGCAGCTTTAACAGTGAAAAATGATTCTGAATAAAAATCTAACCTAAATAATCAGTACATCCACAGGGTCGAGTATGAGGCAGATATTCAGTTGTATTCACAGCGCGGCCATTTGTGTGACGTGTTGAAATTTCTTGAATGGAAAATCTCTCATGTTCGGGTGCTGCGCCTGATATTTTCCTGTAAAAATCGCCTTCAAGAGAAGTCAAGAATAAACCATTTAACATCAGTGATACGACTTCAAACAGAATCCTGCCCTTTCTGTCGTTCCTAAAAGGACAACAGACTTCACTTTTGCTCCCCGGTGATCATGTCAAGAGGTCTGCCATTCAGTGGACTGTCACTCACTCGGGTTGCTTTTCAGTCTATTAATGATCCCTCCTGAATATTCTCTGGCTTTCTCGGCGTATTTAGCCATAGAGTGAGGATGATCCTCTTTCTCCATCCTCCATCTATCTTCCCAGGGGTTTTAAATGATGATAATGCCACCCAGGCCCCCCTCCCGAGTTGCCATCAGACTCCCTAATGGCCCTCCTGGAGCACTGTTGTGAGCTTGTCGCCATTTTGACAGAAACACGAAGAAAAAAAAAATTTTTCTCAGCTTCATTCATGTGCTGCTGAATGCTTCTTTTTATCCTTTCATTCAAAAGACTTTCTTGAATGTCACTAAAAAGATTGTCATCCTTGGTGCATCCAATCTGTTTGCTTAATTTGTTTTTTGACTTACTCAATTTGAGGTTATCAACATGTGCACAAGTGTATGAAAGTACAGAGATGGAGATGCTTTTCCAAAATTGGATCGGGGACGCCAAAAACATACATGACTGTAACTACCCATTATAATTTTACGGATCCAGAGTTGGAAAGACACACCTCTCATCTGGGGACTATTGAATTATTCCACATGGATGAAATTGACTAGAAAGTCATGTAGAACAGCGGAGAGGTTGGAAATAAAAACAGAAAAGAAGCTGAAAAACTGTGTGTGTGCGTGTATGGTGGCAAAGGCTTTTGATTTCTCTGCGTGGAACCTCAAATCCATCTTCTGCTCGCCACATTAATGCAACAGCACATTCACTGTGGTTGTGGGGCGCCAGCATCACCAGAGTCAGGGGTTTGATTCCCACTAGGATTACACCTGTGCTACGTGTTTACTTTAAAGCCTTTTGGACAATAGCGTCCGCCAAGTCATGCTTATGTTATAGAGGTAAATGTTTCTTTGTAATGCACAACAGCGCAGTTGTGAAAATAGTTTCGTTTGGAGATGTTTTCTCAGCAGTGTCGGCTGCTGAGGAAAAATGCAGCAGGGCAGGCGTTATCATTGACAGGCTGTGTTTATATGAGTTATTTATGAAGTCTTGATTGCTCCCCCGACAGCTAAGCAATGGTGCGAAAGTTATTTATTGTGGCTGGATATGTATAATAGGCTTGTGATTAGTTCCGGTAGGTTATGATGGTGTAGCATGAGAATACTGTCTGTAATCACATGTGAGAGTGGGCGGCTGGGTTTCACCAGGCCTAAACCGTGAACTGCTCTGCTCCCATGGTGTTCATGCTACTGGCTATCTGCACTTATTATCTTTATTGCTTCTTCACTATGTGTGAATTCCCCATTGACAGAAAATATGTGCGTATGCATGTTTATGGATCAGTATGTCGTTAATCACCAAGTACAATAACGGTGGAGGAATTTTTCCAGGTGGCACGGGGCGTTTGATCTATTGAGAACAAATGGGTACAAGCAGCATAAATGCTGTTACTGCAAATAAAGTGGAGGCCATATATTTAATAAACTCATGTAATCAAGCCCTTCTGTTATACCCATCATAAAAATGCTTTACATCCTATTGATATACACATGATCCTTCGCTATGTACTGCATTCATTATGCCAGACTTTATGATTTTAACACCCTGTGCGGCACTCTGCAACAACACCTCCACAAAAAGCTTCTTTTGGAAAGAATCTTGCTGAGCCTGTAACAATGCAGAGTATACACTGATGTCACATGCGACAGCACTCCTCTCCCCAACAGATAGGCCAAACAAGCCTGACACAGCTGCCACGAACAGGAAGATATGTGATGCCAGGAGGAAAAGAAACAAATATCCCAATAAAGTGAAGCTTTCCGCTGTACTTTATATTGGACAGTCAAGGGTCTGTGGGTGTTGAAATACGGCCAGAAATGGAGCTAACTGACGTATATACTGTATGTATCTTATTTCAACATCAGGGAAGTCCAATAAACAAAACCTGAGCACAATAAACAAAAGCCTGAAGACAACCAAGAGCTCAGACGCCTGATCTCAGCAAAATCACAGCAACTTCAGTCAGAGAAGTCGTCAACATGGAGTCAGGGAGTAGGCTGAAAGAGTCTGAGGTGCAATTTTACCCTTAAATGTAACATAACAAACAGAAAATGGAAGCTACATGTTCAAGTTTTAACAGGAAATTTCCATTGTCTCGCTGAATTGCAGTGGTCCATTTGCTGCACTTCTCCAAAGCCTTCGGCAGTTTGTAAAAACTTAAGCTTCACTTCCTTCTGAATCCATTTGTTCAGTCAATTGCACAACAACTCTTTAACATTTAAGCAGTGTTTTCTCTCTCTGTCTGTTTGTTTCTTCTTGTAAATGCACCAGTGGCTGAATCTTTGCATGTGTCGCACAGCAAAGAGACACCATGATGACACCTGTACCTTTCACAACTAGACCAGGTTACTTAGGTTGCGCTTTGTTATTATCTTACCAAAATAACCTGGAAAGAATGTTTCAGACATTATCAAACAGACGCAGATGTGAGGCTAACTGTTCAGTGCAAACCATGTGAAAGATACATCTGAAGTGCTAACCAGAAGTAAGTAAGAATGGCTGCCAAAACTGACAGAAACAGAGATTAAACTTCATTTTCGTTTGACTCGTGCACATATTTGTGCACTATTACTATTCAGCAGGTGCTGAAATGACATGAGCACAAAGAAAGGTCTCGTGTGAATCAGTGCTAGCATTAGCAAGCTAGGCTAACCATGTGTAGCTTTCAATCTGCAAGTGAAATACAAACTGAAGAGCCCGATGGGCCCCTCCCAAATGTTGAATGTTGCAAAGGGACAGATGGCTGTGCTTGTTGAAAAAGTGCCGTGTAAAATGCCTTTTAGCAACGCGTGTGTGCTATACTATGACGTACTCCAAAGTGCAGCTCACCACAGAAGCTGACAGCTCGTCTCCTCTAGCAACACCAGCCCTTAAATGTTCGGCAACTGTTGCAAACACCCACCCAGAGGCCTGAAGCTCAGATGCCGTTTCCAAACATATGTCCAAAAACTGTTTTATTCACTTTAGACAAATGGAAAAATATGCACAATAGCTGCAGCGTCGTTATAGTTTATATTCGCTCGCACAAAAAGTGAGCAGAATACAAACTTCAGTTCAACATGCAGAATTACCTCCACAGCAGCGTGTAAATTCCTTCTGGGTGCTACTTGTGACACTGTGCACATATTCAAACATAAACACAACAAATACCCATAAAAGCATGTATAAACATATACGCATACGCACTTTGAATTATTATGTATCCACACACAACCTTGAATGCCACGCTGAGATGATGGCCCCGTGCAAACAAACCTCTGTGCTGCATGCAAATGTCACATCGTCTCACCGGGACGCTCTCTTTAACTGACATATGCCACCCTCCAATTTGCCAGTGGCCACTTCTGGCTATTTTCTATTCTGTTAATTGCTTGAGGCACTTGCTACCATCTTGCTTCTTTTTTCTCTGGGATTAGAGGGGCACAGGGCCCCAAAGACGTCCCAGCCTCCCCTGACGAATAGATAGCAGCCAGAATACAAAACAGACACACCAGGGAGTCCTGTAAGTGACACGTTCATGGATGTCGTAAGAGGATTGCATCGAACATGATCAGAAATACTGTTTTTTTTTTTTGCATCAAATGGGTAATTTTTTCTGTTAAATACATTGCTAAAATTTTGAGTTTGCAGCTCTGCTTCTTATCTGGTGCTTGTGAGCAACCTTGATCAGACAAATGATTTCATCCTGTTACCACTCTG
This sequence comes from Chaetodon trifasciatus, assembly GCA_037975065.1. NCBI lineage: Eukaryota > Metazoa > Chordata > Actinopteri > Chaetodontiformes > Chaetodontidae > Chaetodon > Chaetodon trifasciatus. Next base: position 5,608,333 of record JBBMOE010000036.1, on the reverse strand, counting down.
TACAGTGACAAAGGACAAAGAACACAGAGGCGTGGTTGTCAAGGCAACATGGTTATAGAAGGCAAAAGGCAGATGTGTGCGTACGCACACTCGCACATACACGCTCACTCACTCTTTGTCAATGACAGCTTCGCCTGGCTTGAGGATATTCAATCTGTGAGGACTCTGGCAGCGTTACAATATTGTCATTAGAGGTGATGGCAAGGGCTACGTGCAAGGCTGAAGATACAGACTCTGGGCGGAGAGACATGATGCACAAAAGGCACAGACACACAAAGGCACTCACTGTCACTGCATATGTACAGCAGCCACCGACGCACACATTGTGCATACGTGCACTGTGTGCAAGATCAAAAGTTGAGTTTTTTTCTTTTACAGACAGACAGCTAATCATAGAGTAATTGATGTCATGAAATTAAACTGTCAGTTCACTTAAATCACGAGAGGTTTCTGCACCAGCCCAGTTACGTTGATGTGAAGGGAATTTGATCTGTGGTCTAAGTATCTAAAAATTACAGAGAAAAACTCAACAGCATAACAAGTTGTCACATCTAAATGACAAAAAAAAGTCTTTTTCTTAATAGAACCACTTATTTAAGGTTACACAAAGGCTGTTGTTAAGGTTTAAGTTTAAGTTTTAGCAAAATTGTTTAAAGGAAACAAAGTTGTTGTATGAATTATACTGACTGGACACAATCTTTCCAGCACGGGATGTACAACATTTTTGTAGTGCATGCAAATTAGAGAGGTGGTCAGGGTGGATGGAAGCATATAAGGCACAGGTTTGTCAGGTTTACGCGACAAAAGCATCGTGTTATGATTAGGCAAAGATCGTATTCATTAAATTTTAATAAAGTGATTGAATTTTCTGTATCAGGTGAAGACCTTGATCTGAAGAAGAAAACATAAAAGAAATTTTAATAATGCTGTCATTTCCTACAGCAGATAATGTAGGAAAATGAATGATAATAATAATATTTTGTAGGGTTGTTACTCAGGATTGACAGAGATGAGACACAAACCATTGGTTCTTGTATCAAAGTCCAACTCTTTATGGCCTTTCCTCTGTAACTGTGATGCACTGATTTTGACGCAGTACAACAATGTCACAATCTTTGTGACATAGGTCACATTCAGCATTTGAACTTATGATCATTGCTGTCATGAGGACAGTCTGCTAAAGCGTTTTCGAAAAACACAATAATCCACAGACTTAGCCGCGGACAGATTTGTTGCAATCCTCTTTTCAAGCTGTAAAATTCTCCCTCACTCAGTCGCTCACAGTCTGTGCAGCAGACAGATTTTGCTATGTTGACTCCATCCTGATCACAGGTTTCCAGTCACAGACACAGCAAAAAGGCTTGTGCTGTTTGGAGGTCACACTCGCACAGTACTGAGAAAAAATGAAAGTGGCAAAATATGGCGGTCTGTCATTAATTTAAGTCCCTGTGTTTTGTAAGTATCCACGATCTGCTTTCTTAAACTTGGGATATCAGCAAAAGAATGAAAACAAAGTAGAAGAGGAAGCAGGAAGTGCAGTGTTTGATACGATTGACCATGATATCTTAATCAATCATCTTGAACACTTGGTTGGTCTTTCTGACTGTGTGTTGAACTGGTATAAAACATGCTTGGAGATCATGTGTCTGAGAAACACGCCATCTGTTCTGGGGTTGCACAAGGCAGCTGCCTTGGCCCATTACTGTTGTCATACATGCTTCCACTGGGTGACATCATTGGAGAATACAATGTATGTTTCCATACTTACGCAGATGATACACAACTGTACATCTGTGCTGAACCAAATGATGCTGAAGCCCTAAACTCCCCTAATTTCTTCAAGTTAAAGAAGGACAAAACTGAAATCCTGCGACTCAGCCCTGAAAAAAGAGAGAAGCTGTTTGATAATCTTGGGAAATTAAGTCCCTGCGTTAAATCTGAGATCCAGATCTAAGCGTCAAAGTCCCACATCAACAAGGTCACAAAAACTTCCTTTTTCCACCTCAGACACAAAATATGACAATTTATAAATCAGAGACATGCTGAAGATCTGATTAATTCCTTTATTTCAAGGTGACTCGAATACTGTAATTTACCCGCCTCCAAAAAAAAGAAAAACAAACAAACAAACAAAAAAAAAACTGAGAGTTCATTCAAATCTCTGCAGCTCGGCTATTAACCAGAACCAAGAAGGGTGAGCACATTAGTCCAGTTTTAGCTGCACTGGCTTCCAGTAACATTTATAATTGATTTGAAGGTCCTCCTGCTTACTCCCTCGTTCACCATTTACCTTCAAGGACACTGCGATCATCTGCTGCTGGTTTACTAGAGGTTTCCTGCAACAGCCAAAAGAAAATCAGGGATGCAGCCTTTGTCAATTATGCCCCAAAGCTGTGGAACACAATACCTATAAAATATCAGGAAAGCAGCTCGCTAAATATTTTTAAAAGAAAGGTAAAAACGTCTCTCTATACCTCAGCCTTTAATTAGCTATGACTTCCTGATACAGGACTGAAACTTTAGCAGTTTGCCTCACATTTATGCGCTGCTGTACTTATTCTCAATTGTTGTATTTCACTTGGTTTTATGCATTTTATGCTATTCTATATTATTTTTAATATTATTATCAAGTGGGTTTTATTCTCCATCTTATTTTCCATAAGAAGAATCGGAGGGACAATCCCCTTTATTCGTCACACAATTATTCATGCACATGCACACACACTCCATGCGATTGGTGAAACTTGTCCTCCACATTTATCCCATCCTGGTCGTCCTTCCTCCGCGGCAGACCGGGAGCAGTGGGGTGCCATCCCAGTTCCTGTTCGTCACCATTGGTCTGATCTTCTTGTATGTTTTTAGTGGGGGTTTTCAAGGAGGAAACCCCAGGTGAACACGGGGAGAACATGCAAACTCCACACAGAAAGGCCCCTTTCATCGAGTAGCAGGCACTGAAGGACACACTCCCGACGCCCACAGCGGGATTCGAACTGGGACCTTCTAGCTGTGAGGTGACACTTGTGCCCCCGTGCCACCTGAATTTTCTGTCCTTGTTTCTGTGCTCAGATCTTTTTTTATATGAATTCCTTGTTGGAAAGAATTATTATTACTGGGGTATTTTCTATACTTAAGATCAAAAAATGCAGACAACTGTCCGTAGAATGATTAAGTGATATTAGATGAGAGATAACTCAGAGATATACCACTACAGAATTGTCTTTTTCTCAGTGATCTTGCTAACCTCCCCGTCTTGCATGAGACACCCTCAAGGCAAAGTTTTGTTAGCACCCAGCTGTTTTCTTGCAGCCAGTTCGGCTGTTTTCCCCCGTAGTTACTGCTTTGCAGAGTTTCTTTGACCCTTGCACTGTGCACTGTTGGCTGTTTGTAATGTTAATGTTTATGAATGCTGCTACAGTCAGTGGAAGTCACACTGGTTAAGGTCAGCTAAATTTATTCTACCCCATTAAAAATGGCCGTGGCTCATACTGAAATACAGATCCTTCAAACCTTTTTTTTCACTCTCTCTTGGTAAATTTTTGTTTGAAGTTGTAGAGCCATACAGTACTTTGTGTAAATGTATGCTGGTCCACACATATATACACAGAGAGCTGAACTTTTGAAGTGAGTGAACTTTGAAGAGTTCATCCAGCCCAAGGAGTAAAGATGCAAGTAAGCAAGTGGATTGAGCTGCTCTCTCATATCGATCTTGTTAATTTGGTTGTTGTTAGTCCACTGCCAAAGCACAAAGTGAAGTTACTTCGTTCGTTAGGAACTTTATTGTCCACAATGTGGAAAATTGTGTTTGACTTCACCACACAGCATTAAAAACAGCACAAGACCTGATGAAGACAGACAAATAGCATCAACAAACACTGTGACTTGAAGAGATTTCAGTAGGGTTGTGATTTTTTTAAACTTCAAAGACATGTATGCATTGTCTAAAAGGGTTAAAGCTAAGTCACCCGAACAGGGAGTATGCGTCATCTCAAGGCAGACTCACTCACACAAAACTCACAAATTGATGTTTTATACACAGTCAAGTCAGGTACAACCTTACCTGTTGTCTTCAGATCATGTGCATGTGTGGGTCATTCTGTGCTTCCTTTGAAATTGAAAAAATGAAGACATACAGAATAAATATATTGTTTCATGATTGTTTTGCTCCGTGTAATTTCCCAGAGCTGTGATATCTTCAAATATATAAAGTTAATTATCATATGCACATGAAAAATAAAAAGCAGATTTTTTGCTTGAAAGTTATTAATAGATTATCAGAATAGTTTCAAATTAATTTCCTTTTGATCGTCTCTTGTTTTCTCTCCTGTAATTGTTTGGACTTTAATTAACTATGTACATATTTCATAGGTAGGTAGCCGGGCCTCATCAATCGCACATTAAATCAAATCATCCAAACAATCAAAGCAGATAGAAATGTCTCCTGCATTTTAAAGTGCGTTTTATACCACAGCTGCATGTGAATGTGAAAAGCCAAACACATTCACTCCCAACCTGTCACATACGGATGCTTGATCAGGACCTCTTGGCGTCAATTTTTAAGGCACTGGGTACCCATGGAGCATCATTTTTTAATCTGCAGAGTTCCGTGGTCATGTCAGCAAAAATAAATATGTAAAATCTGCCTGGACTTTCAAAATAAAGCTTGCTGAGAACAATAATAAAGACGTGGTTATAGTTGTGAAATGGTCGCACTTTAAGTTAAGTTGAGATTTTACTTTAAGGAAAAGACGATGGTTTGCCTTAAAATAAGTACGTTACTGTTACTTATGTATGTTAAGCTGTGCACATTACATTACTTCACTTTCGGTTTCACATGGGGCACAAACCCTGGTCTCCTTGGTGAAAGTCCCTTCCAACCACCCCAACCTCCTCCTCCAAGCTGGACTTGTCTTTCCCTTTATACTACATGATTTGACAGGTTGGGAGTGAGAACAGACTTTCTATAGAAGTCGGACTATGTTGCACATTGGAAAATTATGCTAAAGGGGTATCAGTGCCTTAGAAAATGAGCATTATTGTGAAGGAATATTATTTTTGAGTAACTTGTTTTGAAATGCCTTCATTGTCTTTTATTGTTTGCGGAGGTAATTTTAAGAATATGTTAAGATAATACGGCAGGTTTTCAGCCTACTGTAGCCATTATTCTGCAAAGAGGTGATTGCCACAAGGCTGAAACTATGTTCTGATGTAACCTATTATTTGACTGTGAATAATTTAGCTGTATGACTTGGCTGCTAAATGATTTAGTCTAGGCATTAGAGCGGATTCATGGCCTTGACATAGACATAAATTCATGCGGTGAAAAGGTTAATGTTCCTGATTAACGTTTATGTTGGTAAAAGTGGGCTTTTTTTTAATCATAGTGCTTTTTTGTAATGGAGGCAGTCCTAATTGTTTAGAAGCTACACTGTCTGCTGCAGTGTATAACATTTTGACATAAGCCCATATTCGATGTGAGCAATAAATTAAAGCGTTCAAGTTTAATTAACTGAAATACAGCAGTCTTTGTTGAATGCGTGATATCTCCTCCAACCAGGCATTTACGTTGCAGACCTTCACGCTTAATTCCAATTTTTTCATCTGATCTTTCCAATTTTACCGCTGCCCACATCCACTACAAACATCACATGCATGACCTGCAACAACAAAATAACAAGGTAGGCTATCAAATTAATATAACAGTGGTTCATCTCAAAGGTTATTTGATCTGACAATCATTACTGTGACTGCATCTGCACAGATTGGATCTGTTTTTGTATACAGCATGACTGTTTTTGTCAATATTACTTAAGAAGTGTTGTTGAAAAGCCATATCTGCTTGTGTTGTACTCTGAAGCCACTGTAGTGCCACTGAGTAATAAGTGAAAAATTAAGGGAAAAAATAAAGTGTCTTAGCAAGGTTTGGTGCCGCCATAACAGCTTAAGTGCTCCTTGATGTAGATTCTCTAAGCCTCGGCTGGAGGGATGAACAGTATTCTTGCAAATAATAATAATAATGATAAGAAAAATGTATTTGTAAAGTACCTTTGATACAAGAATGCACTTCAAAATGCTTTGTTCCCTGGTCATTTGAGAGCGCTGTCTAACACACTGAAAATCTTCCATATTGGTGTTGAGATCTGGAGATGACGATGTGAAGCTTATTCACATTAATTTCATACTCATTAAACCATTCAGTGACCCCTCGTGCCCTGTGTGGAAGCATTTGCATTCATTATGCTTCTCCATTCATTTATTGAGATTTTCCATTAATTTTTTTTTTTGGCTGGTCTGTATATGCATTTTAAAGATTTTTATTTTGAATATAATGCGAGCAAAGGACAGACTTGAGCTCCTGCCACTCCTGGTCATTCATACCCGTGAACCCTGCTTCCATTAGATTTACATGTCTATGAGGATTCTCAGTCATCAAGGTGATTTAATATCTAGAGTCAAAGGCAGATTGATTTGTTAATTCAGACATGAGGACTTTTCATTAAGAGCCTTCATTAGTTTGTCCTCCCAGTTCTTTGCTTGTCCCAACCATCAGGATATTTTTTATACACTCTGTAGAGATCTGAACAGGCTCACAGTGCAGACATATACTGCACAGTACCTAATAAATGATTCATATATTTGAAAGTCGTTTCAGCTCTCCCTTGTTGTGTCATTGTCTCTTAAAGAATACAACACAGTAATATCACAAGTTTAAGTTTATAGCCTGAATTGTAAACATTCATTCACATTATCAGAAAATGTCAAGTATGAATTATTGTTTGTCACACTTTTATTATTATTGTTACGCATGCTGCTGTCATATATTAATACTTACATAGCATCCATATGCTATATACATATTTATATCATTGGTGTGTACATATGAAATCATATACTATCATATACCATATGCACTGTATGTATGTGTACCTATGTGTGTGTGCGTGTGTGAATACTACATACTACATACATTGTCATATACAATTCATTCATTCATCTTCTATACCCCTGATTATCCCTATTCGGGGTTGGGGGGGCTGGACGACGGGCGAGAGGCGGGGTACACCCTGAGCCGGTCGCCAGCCGACTGCAGGGCAACACACACACAAGCATTCACTCTCACATTCACACCTAGGGACAATTTAGAGTCACCAATTAACCTAATGAGCATGTTTTTGGTCTGTGGGAGGAAGCCGGAGTGCCCGGAGAGAACCCACGCAAGCACGGGAATAACATGCAAACTTCACACAGAAAGGCCCCCGCCTGACCCGGGGATCGAACCGGCAACCTTCTTGCTGTGAGGCACATGCGCTACCTGCTGCGCCACCGTGCCGCCCTTCATATACAATTATTATCACTAATCATATTTTTATTATTATTATAGCTGTTATTGTTATTGTTGTTGTGCATCTTTCTCTCTCTCTCTGTCCTCTTTTTATCCTGTCCATATCTGTCCATTTCTCTCTCTCTCTCTCTCTCTCTCTCTCAATCCAACTGGTCGAGACAGATGGCCGCCCACCCAGAGCCTGGTTCTGTTTGAGGCTTCTGTCTGTTAAAAGGAATTTTTTCCTCGCTGCCATCGCCAAGTGCTTGTTCATGGGGGAATTGTTGAGTCTCTGTAAATTAAAGAGGACAGTCTAGACCGGCTCCACACGAAAAGTGTCACGAGATAACTTTTGTTGTGATTTTGCACTGTATACAAAACCCTATACAGCTGAATTCTTACAGTTGTATTGACTTAGGTCTGTGATGACAGACATCACAGCGTCAGAGCTGTGTGCAAACAAGGCATGATGCAGAACATTAAAGTGATTTCTCATTTTGTGTTCATTATTTACTGATTAATGAATGGCAGACATGTTGCAGAAAATGATTTTCAATATGCAGACAGCAGATTTGACAGCAGTGCATTGGGGCTGATGGAGTGGCGCCTCACCCCTGACTGACTTGAATTGGCCTCAAAATGACTGTGGTGCAGACATAATAATAAGTCTTGTCATGTGCGTCTTGTATCAATAAATGTTCCAATACCATCAAAACAAAATTGCTTAGGCAGTCAGCACAGATATGCTGATATGCTGATATACGATGATGCTTGGATTTTGTCTGCACCCACCAAAAGAGCAGAGTCAAAGGAAGGCGTTTTTTTTATTTTCTTGTAAAACAGTGATCATCAATTGCCAATCTTTTCACGGTGAGTGAGATTTGTCAGAAATAAAAGTCAAACAGCATCCATTGGTCTCCTGCGCAACACATTTCATATGTTTGTCAAGCTTCATTAATCTTCCCATTCAATCGCAACCAGAGCAGTCCTTGAAAATACTTTCCACTTTCACAACTGGTCCTTGGAGGCACACTGAGAAACGTAGCAGGAGGGGAGGAGAGAGGAAAGCTCGGTAGAGCGAGGTGGTGAAAACTCTCAGATTGATTTTCCCATCATCACTTGAAATAGCATATTTATTGATTGCTTATAGGGAAGGGGAGGGGTGAAGGGTTAAGGTCGCTGAAGAATAGTGTGTTGTTGCTAAAATCAGTCAGCCTTTGCTCTCATCTTATTCAGCTCGGCTTAGGTCTGCTGAAAGGTTGGGATGCTGAGCATTATGCTGCAAGGATGCAACATAAAATGTTCCAAAAACTAATTGCCATTCTTTGTATTTAACAGATCAATATTCTTGCACTGTGCATTACTGTCAGGGAGATGAAATAATCCAGCGGCTTTAGAAGGTGAAACACCTTTATATTTCATGGCTGAAAAGCTTTGTTTTTTGCTAGGTGATATGTTAATATTGTATGGGTTGTTTCAAGTTGATTGCACTTTTGACCTCACTCAAGTGTGTTGCCCACACTTCTCCATTGGATGGTGGAAAAAAAAGCACAAGCCCATCTAAACCACTTCTGAGGCCAGTCAGACAAGCACATGAAACAGCACAGCTTCTCAATGAAGCCATTTCAACTTAAAATGCTAAAGATCAGCAGATTCACTCGTGGGGGCGAAGCAAATGCACAAATTGTTCATGTTATGTTCAACTCTGCTGAACTTTGATATGCAAAATTTGCAGTGTTTATCGATGCCAAATTGTCTTGACAGGTAGGTTACAGGTCTATTACTCTTAGCTGTGTTTCACTAGGCACTTTTTTAATCCTCCTCTACCAGAGCACAGTCTGATCTGCAAAAGAGGCAAGGTCGGAGGACAGTTATAAAACAGGAGTCAATTATCTGTGAACTTCTATTGTACTCTGAGCAATCCAGCTAGTCAGTTTGTAAAGTGATAGTTAGCGAGAGAGAAAGCTAGCTTGTTTGGAGGAATTATTTCACCTGACCAGCGATAGCTGTTTCCCAGTTGGCGTATGTGTCTGCACTTAGCTACTACATCACCAACCTGCTAGCTTGTGGTTGTGACAGACCTTTAAACTGCATCCTAAAATCATACTGAAGTGTTGGCTAATTCTGTAAAGAACGTACAAGATTCTTATCTCAAGAGTGAATATACTGTACTTCAAAAATGCTGTCTGCACATTGCCTTTGCCTGCCCAGAATATGAAGCCTGGTCATATTCCCACAGTGTCTCATACAGACGCATAAGGTAGCCTTTAGCATCTTTATGAGACACACCGGGCTCTCAGGTACCTTCATTGTAAACCATCCATGGCAATGTTAGATGCTCAGAGCAAGGTGACGCAGAATAAAGAGGGTTTGTGTCCCGTGAGAAACCAAAAGTGAATAACATTTTCCCATATGTAACTAAGTAGTCCTGGTGCTTAAATCGGACCAAACTGTGACCGTTTCATAACATTAACCTCGTGTCAGACACGTTTTCTGGCAGGAAGGCTTTGGGGGTCGCTGGGCTGAGAGCATGTTGGCTCTGGGCGTCTCTTGTTGCCGTGAATGGGTTTACATTGAAGTTAGCTGAAAGCCCACTGAGTTTCATGCAGACGCCAAAGAGTGTATTGTGTATTTATATCACACAGCAGGCCTGACAAAGTGTCGATATTTGAGTTAGAAAATGCTATTTAAGTACAAGTGCACTGGCGATTTGTCAGCTTGTCACAAATGGATATAATACTCTGACATCCACCATCCTTCTTAACTCATTCATAAAGGCAGACATGACATGATAATCACTAACATCCCAGATTTATATAGAAGTCATTATATCATTTTTTTTTACAAACCCTCAGCAACATCAGCATTAATGTTTTCTCTTTCAGATATACAATTTTGAATCTGTCTTTTCTGTTGCATTTTCTCAACACTTGCTCAAAATCTTGCAGTATCAGTCTCATCTGCTTTCCTGTAAGCTCAGGAGTAAGAGCATCAGATCAAACCAGCTTAATTCCCGTTCCTCCAATCTGTTAGCTGATGGTAAGGTTTGCTTGCTATGTGTCTTTTGTGCTTCTTCTGTGTGCTAAGTGAAGTTAGCCCTTGGCTCCTGGCCATTGCAAGAGAAACAAAATCTCCACTCGTGAGGATATTTGCATAATGGAATATTGGTTGCCTTGATGCAGCTGACTTAAAGCTCCTCTTTTGACACCAAGTGAATTGCAAAAAAGCCTTTAATGCCAACGAGGATTTCAAATGTCCCAAAGCAACAGAAAAAAAAAATCTTTATAATCCCAGAATCATTTAGCAGAATTCAAATTTCCATTTTAAGTCCTACATATACCTCACAATTCCAGCATAAACGAGGACATGCTTCTCCGTTTGTACATTTCTGAGGCAAATTTTTAGACATTTGTCATGATGGCAAAACCTCAAAAGCTTGATGACCTTTCATTAGGCAGCTGCATGCATTCAGTTGGGAGAAGGGGGATTTCTCTGGTCCTCAGATAAATCAGGCTGACTTCTCTCTGACTTCTATCTTGATAATTCAGGTTTTGCATTGATTAGAAAGTGTCTTCAGAGCCCTTTCTGTCCCAGGCAAATCTGTTTGTACTACCTCAATTCATCTGCCTCTAAAAATGCCTCCCATCATGCATTGTGCCTTCCTTTTCTTTTTCATGAAAAGCAGCTGGCTTGTCGAAAATGAAGAAATATTTGATGCGGAAAGTTCATTCAAGTTTTCTCCAGACTTATGTAAATGCTGTATTTGGGTTAAGCTCAAAAAATCCTGTGTCAAATGTGATAGCTCATTACAAAACTGTAATCCAGCTCATCCTTGAAATCTGTGAGGATCTGGTGTAACTGATAGCAACTATGGGTCAAAATAGCATCAATTCATGACATAGGAAAAATTTAAAGTAAAGCACAACTTTAGTCCAAGTAACTTTTACTCAGGTCACTTCCTGTCTCTATCGGGTCAGTGGTCAACACTTTGAGCGCCACTTATTTTCAACAGGGTCCTAACCAGTAAGTAACATAAGAAGCAGTGAACTCTTTAAGGAGCAGCACTACCGATATGCACAATGAGAGTGAGATACACAAATCATTTCTTGTGTAAGCTTCCATCTTCTCACTTCTCATGTTTGTCACTTCATGGGTGTATCTTGTACCTGGTGTGGGTCTGTGATACCTGAACCACACAAGTTTACAGAAATATATTATCTATATATATAATACATTGGTGACCTGACTCCTGTGTCCTGACCGGCTACATACCTCAACATGTTTTGCAAAGATACATTTGGTTTGAGATAATGCACAATTTGAGAATAACCTAACTTGTTTCAAATGCATTTTCAACTTTTGCCAATACCCAGCCCCCTGATTCTAACCTTCACAGCCGATTACAGTTGACATAATCTAGAAGTATCTTCAGTATAAGGAACCTGGGTGCTACCTCCAGTGACTCTGATAGCTTGTGTAATCCACTACCTACTTTATTCTGCAATGCAATGCTTCAGTGATGGAGTTGTGATGTCCAAAGAATGATGAGAAAGATGTGATATACAGTGACTGTAGAGTCCGCCCTTGAATATATAAGCTTCAAGGTTCAAGGCCCAAGGATCTGATCTGCTGAAGATATTGGATCCATCCCTGGTGCAAAGGGCATTTTGCTGCTGGCCATGTGCTTTGACCTTCTTATGGAGAGGAAAAGCGATTGATTGATTAATTTCTCCCATGGGTGATGAGGGAGTTAAAAAAGCAGGAACTAATTGGCAGCTGCAAGGTCTAGACTGAAGGCTGGAGGCTGTAGGGCTGGAGCTACCTGGCGCATCCCATCTGAGGAGCCACAGCTCCTAAAACCCACATAATCCTCAAAACTGCCTCTTCAAACAATTGTTTGAGGACATGCTTTTCTGTAATTGTTTTATTCTTCTCATGTTTGTCTGCTTTATTCATTTTTAATCCTCATAAAACTCATAACTGAATTAATTACTTATAGCCTTTGTTTATTCGTGTTTTGTTTTTTTGTACTTTGTCCTCTGTTTTGTAAAAGTTAAAAGACGAAGAAACATCAAATGAAGATGACAGTGTATCCAGATTGTTGAAAGTTCACACATTAATTGCCATGATTTTAATGCTGGGAGTTAATTACAGTGTGTCAATCAATTTGTCACCTTTGTATCAATGTCAATATTTTATTTCAGAAAGAAACCACCCATTTGTTTTACATTATTGCAGTGCTGGTTTTAGGTTGTGGACTGGTCCATCCCTCACCCGTGGGACCTATCTGTCCCTCATGTAATGAACCTCTGTGTGACTTGCTCAAAGCTGGACAATTTAATCCTCACCTCACAATCTTTTACATCCAGGCAATTCACAGGTCTTCCTCAGTGAGGCGAGGACACAAGCTGGCAATGGACACAGGATCTAATGCAATCAGGCTGTGGTCATGAGTCCCTCAGGGACCTGCTTTATTCACTTGTTTTCCTCTGTTTGGACTCCCTGATATATGTGCGTAGCTGTGCCCTGTGGGAGGCATTCAGACAGGCCTTCTTGATATTCCACTCGTAAAGAGCCCAGAGGTGGAGTGGAGAGGTGGATTGGTGAGAGGGATGGGATAGTTATTTCATAGTATTGCCCACCGATGTTAAAGCTCTAATCTCCCCAAGGTCAAAGGCAGATATATCTGATGAGGAGGCCGATTCCCGCGTTGAAGTCTAGATTTTCATTTAGAGCTGCTCTATTAAATAGACCGACCACAGCATGCAGCCTTAAAGCATCTGATATAGCCTCTCTGACTTCCCTGGAAGATGATCAGTCACCCAGGAAGAGAGATGTGGTCCTGTGTTTTTATAGGTCTACACTGACGCTTGTGTGGGCATCGTTCCTTTGAGTTCCCTCTAAAAGATGGAAGCCATTACGTTTGGTGGTGAGCATGACACATCACAAATGGAACAAGGTCACCATGAGCCGAGCGGACCGGTCAAACTTCACTTTGACGACACTGAAATGTCATTCCACTCGGGTAGGAAGGACAACGCTCAACGACACCAAACACTGCCGTTATGAAATGGGCTTTCCTCTCGTGCTGGACTCCAGACACCAAAGGTACTGCAGAGATAAGAAATGTTCAAATCAGACGGAGAAGCAACCGTGCGTCCTGTGTCTTTTGAGCCAAAAGTCTCCAGCTGATCTGATGGGATTACGCCCTAGGAATGGGAAAATTCCCCACCCTTTGACTTACATCATTTCATCACATCAGATGGCCTTTTCTGAGAGGGGCAGGGAGAGAGAGCGAGGCAGAGGAAGGAAAAGGGGGAGAGATGGGAGAATGATAGAGTGAGGAGGACGTAGAGAGAGGGAGAGACAAAGTGGAGATGGAAAATGACAATATAATATGATTTGATTTGTGGGGCAGAATGGATTCTCAGTGCCCATTTCCTGAGAGAGAGGAGATGTGGAATGGGGAGGGGGAGGGGGAGGAAGACAGAGGTGGGTGGAGGAGGTGGGCGGAGTATGAACAGTAAGGCCGTGGAGTTCATTTAGCATTGTGGCCGTGAGATGGCTTGACAGCTGCTGGTGGAGGCATTAGGCTGCTCACTTTGGTCCAATTTTGCTCTCTTTTTCTCCCCGAATCCCTCTTTTTCTCGCTGTCTGTCTCCAAAGCCGTCTCTGTCAGACCTGTAGCTTCCATCACTGCTGCGTACGGGCCCGGCTGTGGGTTTTAGAGGCCGAGCAGAACTCATAATAACGACAAAAACAACATTACGATTCATTAACGTTCACAGAATAGCCGCAGGCGGCGGGACGTTTTAGAGGTCATGAATTAGGAAAGCCTGTCTCCTTCAAACTAAAAAGTTTAGTGCCAAAGTGAGAGAGTATATCTGTCATTTGAGAAACGCGACACCTGCTCTCAGAGAATGATTGACAGGAAAAAACTGGAATGCATTTAGATGAATTTGATACCTCCACCACCCTGAAAACAAGACACTTGCTCTTGCAGAGTGAGTAACGGGGAAAAAAAGGAAATAAGTAATTTTCAAGGAGAGCTGGTCGGTCACTTGGATGACAAAGTAACAGCTCAATTACAGGATTGTCTTTATTACAGGGATAATTAATTAGCGCCATGACATGCTTCATCTGTTGCATCATAATTTTTGGGGAAATGAACTCTTAACAAATAGTAAATCTTTTCAGTTTCATAATGCGCATACTGCAGGATATGGATTAAAACTGAACCTTGAATCAAAGTGAATCCATTTTCAGGGTATGCTTCAACAGAATGACAGTGTTTTTTACTAGCAGCTAAGAGGCAGCCATAATTACCTCTGTCAAGGACCTGAACCCTCTCAGAGAGGAGCAAAACAACATTACCTGTCAACAAATCTGTCTCACTCTGTTTCTATCTCCATCTCTCTTTTTCTCAATTCTCAGTTCAAAGAGCGTCAGCGGTGTAAAAAAAAAAAATCTGAGCAATATTTTCAGAAATATTCACTAAAGCATTGGTATAAAAATAACCAAATAAAATGCAAATGAATTATTTTTTTTGTCAATAAATGCCTCCCTGCAGAAGTGTGAGGAAGTAAAGCGTAAACACGGGATTATGAGGCTGAAAACATGTGAAACCCTCACGAAACATATTTATTTTATGACTCTCACAAGGACGAGCTTACACCAGGGGCTGCCTTTTACAATGTGGTAGAGATAAGTGAAAAGGGAATGTGATTAAGATTTGGGGCCTTCTTTTTTTTCCCATAATAAATAGTACAGACATTAATTGCCACTAAAAAAAACTTTTCATCATAATATTTTTGCATCCTACTGAAGTCTTTTTCTTGGCTGGAATGATTTTTTTGTGCACATGATGTAACCCAAGGATTCCTCTGTATAGATCTGAATACGAGAGCGAGTGAATATGAGCGTGTGCGTCTGTGTGTGTCTCTATCTTCATGATCATTAACCAGACCTTGAAGATTTGCTTAATCTATTCATTTGATATCCTGAGATGCTTCCAGGATGGTTGCTCTAAAAACAGCACTGAACTCAACCTTCTGTCTTTTCTAATCAAAACCAGTTTGCCTTCTCATCTTGTTCTAATCACTCAGCCACTCCTCGTAGCATTGTAACACAATTTCATGTTACCAAAGGACGCCTACGGCTAATGTTAGCTTGTATAGTGGGATTTACATCTCTAATGCATGCGTGTGTTTTTGCAGGCCGCTCTTCGCTGCATGCTGCTCACGTGTCTTTGTTGTCCTACGTGCCAGCATGTGTTCAATTAGGTTGCGAGAGTATAAAAGTTCTGTACTGACAGACAGTGTTGTTCTACTTTGGTGTAAAAAGGGGTCGTGTCTGGCAGAGGGAGAGGCTATTATGGCTCCTTTATGGATTATGAGGCAGGAGTGTGACCCTTATCTCAAGGTGAACGTCAGTAGCTGCCCTTGTCGCAGTCCATCACAACACTGTTCCCTATTACATTACAGGTGATGGCCCTGGCAGCACCTCATTGCAAACAATATCCATCTTAACAAGTCATTTCATCCGGTAATGATCCTTACAAATTTTATTTCCCTTAAAACAAGTGAAAAATTCCAACAGTAAAGTAAGGTGATTTTATTTTCTTCCGGCGCACTTTGTCGGGGAACAAGTGACAGCATCTGGTAATAAGGCAGATCACTCAGTCTCACTGTCGGAGATAAGATCACTCAATTCATGAAAATTCTTGACACAAGGTGCTTCAGACCAGAAACAATTGAGGCTGCGCCACCTCGCAGATGGATTGTTGACTTCTTAAAAGGAGGTATTGTGAGGCTAATTACTAGAGCGACCTGTTTCGTTTGGTAGTTGAGATGGAAGAGAAGCGCACACATGCATGCATACATACACACACACACACTGCAGAGTCTTCATATTATCAGGTTTTTGCTAGGACACCTGATCCATACAGCATCACACACACACACACTCATCAGGTTTAATTAGTAGAACCTTAAAACCTTGAGGACCTTTGTGATCTGGGATCTTCTCTAAAAGAAGATAATAATTAATACATGGCATTTGCTGCTCATTCTTTTATGCCACATAGTCTCTATGCATGTAGGAATGCTTAACAATTTAGATTTGATTCACCAACACAACCCTTGCATTATACCTTTTTGTCTGTGTGTATTTGGCCCCCTGCAGCTGGTCTCAGTTTACATTGTGTTATTAGCAGCAGCCTCTACTGGCACAGTCCTACAGCAGCCACTGTTACCTAAAGATGTCATTCCTGGCTGATTTGGCGACACCTGTGGTTACTGTGTTAGCAGCAACTTGGTTTTAATGCCACAGCAAACACACTTATATTAACAGTATCAGTGTAACGGGCTAGTGGAGGACCCAATTGCAGTGCTGGCCAATTTACAGGGAATAGGGGGAGACGGACAACTGGGGTAATAATGTGCCGTGCTGAGCAGACAGCCAACAGAATTATTGTTTGGGGGTAGTTTTGCTGAAATCACAGACAGAAAACAGTCGATGAGAAACAATCCTCCACTCAGAAATGTGTGCGTTCACTACTGGGATTACCGGGGCACCAATGTACCGAGCCAAGCTGCTAGCAGACCTAGCCAGAGTTACTGCGATGAGGTCGAAACGACTCTCAGAGGAGGAACAAGCTACTACCACCAAGGTGGTGAGATCTGCATACCCATAGACACAGGGCCTTGACGGACAGAGTCATCAGGAACAGGCGAGGTCAAATACTGGAGATCAAGCAGGCAATGAATGCTGAAGAGTCTGGCATGACGCACAGACAATCTGGCAACAGGAGAGAGTGCCAGCGCTGGTTAAATAACTTCCTGATGAGTCTAATTGAGGCCAGGTGTGCAGATGAGCAGGTGTGGGGTGTGGCTGAGGAGCTCCAGCAGTGCTGGGCTGGACTGTGACAATCTTACATTCTGAATGTGACATAGATTAACATCTAATAGTCAAACTACAATCCCAGAATTAAAGACTAGAAGGATCAGAGCTTGATACTGAATGCTTTACTGAAGATAAGCTCTCAGGGAAAACAGAAATGAGCAGACACAGAAAACTACAGACTCTCTTCCACTAACAGGCCACGCTCAAAGGTTACAGTCACACTGTCAGGTCTGAATCAGTACAAATCTGGATCTTATGAGGTCACCTAGCTTCCTCTGTCATCGGTATCGACTTATAGTCTGCATTTGATGAGACATCACAAAACACTTTCACTGAAAACCGCTATAAACAATGACCTTTAGTGGAATTTTCTCCAAACTAACTCTTTATGTACCATAAATTCTGCATGCAAACCCAGTCAGCATCTGTGCGTTTATATGCAATATTAGCTCTTGTAGAAAGTTGCGGTCATATTTCCCCTACATTCATGTCCTAAAACCTTTGTACAACAGTGAGGAGCTTTGTTATATGTATTTTCAGAGCTGTAATGAAGTCCATTGCTGCCACGTGAAGTTTCACCTGTTTACTACAATACAATCTGACACAAAACGTTCTAAAAATGTGAGAAAATCTAGATTTAGACCAACCTTTATTGAGCAATGAGTAGCCCTTGGTGATTAATCTTGGTTGACACTTCCCAGGGCTGCTTCACAGTAAAGTCTTCAGCAGCACCTCGTGCATTTCTGACTCTGTCAAAAACCATGAATCAAATAAGAAACAAAGAAAAAAAAAAAAAGCCTCAAAAGACACATTTAACTGAAATCCGGTTGGAAAATTTGTCTTCACCTGTCAAATATGGACATGCTTTAACTGTTTAATATGAGACTGGCTCTGGAAATAGTGCAGTTCCATGACATGACTACTGCAACCGTAGGCCATAATATGATTATTAAGAAAGGAAGAAACCCACTAGGAGCCTCTGCTGGACACTAAAGGGTACAGGAAATCATGGAAAACTCTGCACTAATCGTCAAATGACTGATATTTGCTGTTGGGAGAAAAAATGACCACAATGGCTTCTCACAACTGCTCAGCCCCAGAATAGAAAACTGTTTAGTGACAGTGACATAGTATTAAATGGCTTGTCTGCTGCAATGATGGACCACTTTGGACACTTTGGGTGGGGACTGCAACTTTTGTTTCACATTTGGCACCAGTGGATGAAACTATGGCAAGACACCAAAGAAAATATACCGCATCAACATAACTGCTGTCCTCTATGCCTTATTTTTTTATAATCCTACATCTCTGTTTGTAATCTTTAATAATTTCTTGTGGACTGACTGATGTGCGTGACAACTCTGCTAGCTGCAAAGATACCAGACAGCTAAGGAGATGTTTAGCTTTAAGATTTTTCATTTTAAGACAAGACGAACTTGTAATCAGGCAATCACTTCTAGCTGATTCCATCGCTGACACCTGACATTTAGCTCCATGTCACACAACTGTTGTACAAGATTGCAACATAGAGACCAGACAAGCGGCAGAAAAACCCACCTCAGCACTTCAGAGACCTGACGAGGTTGAAGGCTTTTAATCGACAGTGCTCAATTAAAATGCCCCATGTGGGTTATGTGCTTAGGTGTCACCATGATGGAAGGGCGGTACTCTTTAACCCCACAAGCAATGGTTTTCCACATCAATCTTGGAAAATCACGATGTCTGCAGGTTTTGATTGTGGGGCAGCCAGACGTAATGCTTTATCGAGTTGTGATAGAATTGCTGATGAATCTGAACCGTAAAATCTTTTAATGCCGACTCTGGATCTGGAACCTGATTACAAGGGCGGACTGGTGTTCATCCAGTCAAAAGGCCAACATTATTGGAAGATGGTGATGATATTAAACCCACACTGCTGAGCCAGTTCAGTTATTGTACAGTGATTTCATCTTTTGTTCTTTTGACCTCCATGCAAACGATATTTTTCAGAAAAGTACTGTGTGACAAAATGAAGGACTTTAGGGTATTATTAGGCCATAGTTAGTGGAACAAATGAGCCGTCAGTATTCTCAATTTGTCTCTCAATCAAAAGTCTGCTCAACTCCATCTAAATCCTCATCCAAGGCAGCAGTTTATTTAACGTCATTGGGATTGTGAAGGCAGAAACTTTCCTCTCATTTTTCTTGGCGGATAGATTTATATACAGTAGTTACTGTCTTGCAAAATCAGATAACAACCTCTGTATTCTGAGGAAATAAATAAATAAAAATATGTGTTTGAGTTCAGGTACAGGGCATCCTGGTTTTGACTGCTGTGTGGCTTTGAATTCTAGCAGCTGGCACGATCTGCTCTGAGGCTTAGTCCCGTTCAACCAGCTCCAGAGGTCTGGAGAGCGGGCTGTCTATCAGCATTGAAAAGAGAGCTGGCATGACCTTTTCCATCCATCACTGGTCTCTGATGCTGCTTTCTGAGCTCGTCCTCAACAGAAAAAAAGGATAGCTTAGGTGGACTTTGCAAGCCCGTTATTACGACTCATATTTTCCTTTATTGTTAGGCGACCTCTAGTGGTTGTGGTAATCATGACGCGAGCAAAGTCAGGTGACATAGTATAAAGAGCAAGAAAGTCTGTATTTGGAGGAAGGTGGAGCAGATGGATGAGTAAAACCAGGACCTTCACCCAGCTCTTCGTGACCCGTGTGAAACCGAAAGTCAACATTGACCCATTTTAAGTTACATAATGTACTTACGTTACGTCACGTATGTAACAGTAACATACTTATTTAACCCAAACCATGCTCTTTTCCTAAACCTAACCAAGTAGTTTTGTTGCCTAAACCACACGTTTCTCTCAATTGACCTCTTTGTCTCACAATTTTAACTATGCGAGGTTGAAAGTCCAATACGATGAAGTTCCACCTTCATCATACCACTGGTATTCTCCAACAGTGATACATGTTGTTTTGGGAGTCAATGGAATCTGCCTATTCAGCCATTTAGATATGAGGATGTGTTGGTCCAGTGATCACTTCAAATGAATGTAAAGAAAACATGGTGCTATTTGTAGTGAGCCTGTTTTTGAGTAAAAGTCCTGCCTAAATCACTACAATACTGCTATAAAAAATGCTATATGGGGTGTTTGGTGGATGAGATGTTTGAAGGCAGGGTCCTGACCTTTGGTTTGGAAAAACCTCTGCTCTCTTCACCCTTGTGTGAACTCCAAAAGAACAGCGCTCACACATGCTCTTTGGGGATAGTTGAAAGCTAATCTGGGAAATGTTGAGAATCCTCCACTGCAGCAGACAAGGCAAGGTCATCTGGTATTCAGCAGGTACATCAAAAAGGTGACATTTCATCAAAACACAAATGAAATGAACATCAGAGAATGTTGATGGATGGATGGTACATATTGTACACGGACAACAGATCCTCATAAACATCTCAAACCAACATAAAAGATACATGGTGTACAACACTCAATACACTTTCATTTTAGTCATGCATAAAAGCAGCATGGGATATAGTGAGTGTGCAGCTGCTAAAGGGGCTGGCAAGGGTCATGCGGTGCATTTGAGTAATGTACCATATGATAAAACATACAGAGTAGAATGAATTTCATATTAGGAGTCATGAAATATGTCATCAAACACAGCGCCCATGTGTTCATTCCACCACATGAATGTGAATGCAGCACCTGCATGAAAAGCAGTGTGAGGTATCCACTTCAAAGCAGGTAAAACGAGACAAAGGAATTGTTTAGTTTTTATTGACTGTGGATATCTGAAATTAAACAGTGGGTTGTTAACAGGTTTTGAGGGCTCAAGAGTGTGGTACTTGGAATTTAAGTAGGTAAAAACTAAGCTGCAAAAACATGTCTTTTTTCCACCGTGTTAGCTGCAAGCCAATAGCTTGCTGTCTGAGATGAATGCATGCACACAAGTACACATTATGCATGCTCACTGCCATAATTGATGTGGTTTAATTTTTTTCTATGAAGAATATCATCAAGAACATCTTGCAAAAGGTGGTTTCTGTGTGCTTACAAAACAGAGGCAATTCAAGGATGTAGCAGCATTTGTGTTGAGCAACGAATGCCAAGTGACAAACATTTTGGAAAGAAACACTTCAACACATGCTAATTAAACAAATGAAGTTTTTTTTTTTTTTACCCCCCCTTTTCAATTAAGCAAGTCTGTGTGCTTACGCTGTCTTTTGTTGGCCGCGGGACAGAAGGAAGTGGCTGCGGAAGGGAAGCAGAGTCTTGAATGCAGATTGAAATCCCCAAACAGAAGCTGCCCTGCGCCTCTGCAGTGAACACTCTTAACCTGAATTGTCTCTCAGTACAGTTTGGAAGACATTAGTCCTGCATAGACAAGTCCCAGGATAAAGCCTGAAGACAGCCTGGATTGCACACACTGCCAGGAGCTAAGAATGATAGAGTGGTCTGTGTATTCACACTGTCTCTCTCACTACTATTATATGTTTATTAGTCTGTCTCGAAGCCAGCCTTATAAAACTGGCCAAGGCCCTCTCTGTCATACAAACCATTTTTCACTCCACACCACAGCACCATTTTTATAGTGTTGCTCTGCCCTTAGAAGAAATGGTCAAAAAAATTCAAATGTGCTCTCTTTTTCAGCTGTCAGGCAGCAAAAGGAATAGCTTAGCACACAGTTGTTTGAGATATGAGGTCACTGTCGCAATATACTGCAAGTCTTCAACTCCACTTTATCACATTTTTTAAAGAGTAGGTTGCAGTGGCTCCTGCAACACTAATGTGAGATAGATGCATTGTGAGGGACCTTTACCTTTGCTATCATTACAGTATTAATGCAGTATAGTTGTCGGGAGGGGGACTTATCACTGCAGTATAAATGCAATATAGATGAAGGAGCTGGGACCTGGACCATGGTTACCACTGTAGTATTAATGAAATATAGATACAGTATAGAGGATTTTTATCATGGTTGCCTGCTGCTGTAGTGGTAATTAAGCACATGTGCAGGATTTGGTCGTGCTTTCATTGCCTTTTGGTTATAGCTGTTGTGAATTGCTTGGGCTCCACTGGGAAGAAGGTGATGAAATTTTCAACGCGATCAATTGTCATGATTGCAAAATGGTGAAAATAAGGCTCAAGTTGAAAAATATCCCCTTAAAATCGACTAAAGAAATAATCTCTGACCGAGGTCTAATGCCCAGCAAAGAGTCATAAAGCATTGTCATTCTCTAAATGAAAGGAAGGGAAATGATTTATCTTCTCTACATAATCCTGATCACCCACATCATTAGTTATAATAAAATGATAATAATGTATCATATGTCTTCAAGGGAAACTCATTTGTCAAACATTCATTTGAATACGACAAGAATCTCTGCATACATTCCTCTAACCTTTTTGCAGCGGCAGAGATGATTACTTTCAACACTGTGGCAATAATGGGCTTACATCTCGTGCTGTAAAGAATAAAGACACTCTTTATTCACATGTTTCTGAAAGGGTACCTTGAATCTGTACTCCTTAAATTAAATTTATGGTGGTTTGAAGACATGAACACATAAGCGTGAGAGAGAACAATGAAGAATACTGACCACACAACTCCTTCCAGCCTCTTGCGTTCTACGTTGAGAAAACATATTGTGAATGATGACGCAGTATTATATGATAAGTAAAAGAGTGATTCTTTAAATGTGTTCTAATTATATTAAATTGCAGCTTTAAGGCTTGTTTGGTTTTTGAAAGTCCTCTTTGTTTGACCAATCCATCTGCCCCACCTTCCTCCAAATGCAAACTTTCTTGCCCTTTATACTATGTCAACTGACTTCCTCCTTTCCTCCCGTCATAATTACTACAAGAGGTTGCTGCCTAACAATAAACTGGGTTTATAAAATGGGTTGTAAAAACCTGCTTATACATTTTTTTGGTGAGGATGGGCTGGTAATAACCTATAGGGACTGGCTACTTGCAGGGCTAGTAGTGAACTTGGCAGGCAAAGCTAACAGCTAATATGCTACTAAGCTGAGGCTATGTTAGTACTCGACACAATACTCATTTCTATTTTCTCTTTTCCATTTCCTTGCTCCTGGTATTCTGTTCTCTGGATGTAGAGTTACTGGAAGAGAGGGAAAAAGCAGTCAGAGTGCACTAATGCTACCTTGGAAACTGTTTGTTAGCAAGCTTGTTAGTCCAGTTACTAGTGGGACTCACAATTTATTTATGATTTTGCATCGACTTCTGTCTCTTAATTGTCTAAAACTGTGCCTTTTATGTGAACCAGCTTATTTTCCCACACAGGAGGCTAAATAAAAGTGGACTGTGCAACATGTCTGAAAGCTTCCCCCAGTTGGTTCACTTTCCATTCCATCAAAAGTCAGCACTGACAGTCAGTTTTCCATTGATCAATGATCACATTTGTGAGACAGAGATCATCAAAGTTAAACTCAGTGTGAAAGATATGCAGCGATTTATTTGGCCCTGCAAGCGAATCCACTGATCACAGCGATGCCGTTGAAATTAACCAATTTCACTGCTAAATATCAGCATTTTAAACGCTGCTGTGACGGCGCCTTTATTCTTCATCTCCTCTCTGTTATTGTAAGTGCTGCTTACAATAATTGAACATTTTCTGTTCTGTAATCAGCACCGTGTCTGAGAGTGGGGAAGAAGGTTACAGTAGCACAAACTGGAGATATGAGAGAACAGATAACAGCTGCTAAAATGTCTTCTGAGACCTTTGAAGACTTTATAAAAGATAACGTGTTGCTGAATACAGTTAAGTCCTCTGGTTGCAAACAAGCACCACCTGCAAGTGCATGCGGTTTATCGGCATTAAAAACAGAAGAAGAAGAAATCCTGGGTGCAGCAGCCTCAGTCTGTCAGACAGATTCCGCTGTATCATCCAGCCATTGCCTTCCCATTTTAAACCTCTCTGTGAGAATGAGCAGCCATGATAGGATATATATTGCTGCCCCCGCTGTTGTCAGTTTGGCTGGATGTACAGCCATGTTATCTATTACCTCCTATAAATTCCAATTATCTCCCTCGTCAGATAAAATCACACACGCACATATGCCCACATGTCAACATCGCAATACACACACACAAAGCAGGAGGCACCAAAAATTCAGTGATAGCAAGAAAATAATCCTGTCCTTGAATCTAATCTCTCCTACCTCAACTGTAGACAAACTCCACTCCAGTGTAATTAAAGCTGATTTAGCATGATTTACACGCTATGGGCAAGATAAAATAAACATGATTAGGTTAGACAAATACTGAGGTCAATATTTTTGAAGGCTTGGAAATTAATAATACATTTCGAATGATAAACACTTGCACCGCAGGCTCAAAGCCTGGAATGCTAAACAGCTGGGTTGCTGTGCCAAGCAAGGATTTGGGGCCCCCTGCTGTTATCGACTCAACCTCTTTGTTAATTGCTGAAATATGTCTCTTAAGGCACTTGTTATTCCTAGAGAAGGGGCATGATGTGTTTTGAAATTGCAATATCAATGATTTTCTCAGAGACATTGTCACTTTTTTCCATCAGTTTTCCTGTCATTCTCTTTTTGGAACAAACATTTTACAGCTGCAACCCATTATTACTCTTTTAAAAGCAAGCCGTCGTATTTGGTCTGAAATACATGCAGACATCACAGCCTTAAGTACTCATTTTGTTCTTTTTCATCTGCACCTTTAAACAAGAGGACGGGAAATAGATGTAAGATGGAAGCCAGATGCATGCTCCAAAACTTGGGGTAATGATGCAAAATATGTTCTGCAATTTCTGCAATCTGTAAGATCTGGGACACGCTGTGTTTACAGTGATTTCCACCTGAGACGGACTGGAACCTGTGAGAGAAAGAAAATAATGTCCCGCTCATTGTGAGCTGCTTATCGCAAGCACTCAGCAGTGTCATCCTCTAAAATTAGCTTGTGCTGGCTGAGCACTATCTGGTGAAGATAAAATGGGGGGGGGGGGGGGGATCAGTTATGCTGCATTATTAATCTTGAGATGTGGAGGGAAAGAAGGAGAAAAAAACGGAAGGGTAGAGAGAATTGAGTCGAGAGAGAACAAGATAACTTCCCTTTGAACTCCTTTTACAAGCCGAAGCTCCTGGAAAAAAAGAAGAAAAACATTTAGCTAAATGAAGTTGCCACTCTTACCTGGCACAGCTGCAGATTTAGGTGGGCGGAGAGTCTGCCACTAGCTTGAGGTAAAGAAAAGTGGAGGAGATGACTGTCCCTTCGAGGCTGGTGGGAAATCACTGCAACCAGGGACACGCTGGTGCTCTCTGAGACACAATCACACACACCGGCAGAAACACGACCGGCTCTTTTTCATTTTCTGCCCTAAGAGAGATTTTGGATGGCCCCATTTCACTCAATCCCACCCCTTTCTCGAGTCGCAACATTGCAGCTCTATATCTGTTCTTGAGGTCAAAATTCAATTACATCACAATATAAATGCCTCAATTCAGTACAGTGTTTATTTTGTGATAAGCCACAGCCATGAAAAGTTGATGTGTGGTTGTATTATACCTTGACTAATAGCTTGGGGTCTGAGGATCAACTTAGCTGTTTTTTCTCTCTTTGTAACAGAGTACTTGTTATATAAGGCATTTATATCATTTGATATTTTGGTCATTCAGTAAATAGCTACTTATCCAGAGCAGCCATACAGGAAGTGGCTTCAAATGAGGCTGACTCAACAGACAACTAAGAGCATATAACCACGCACAGTCAATTAGCGATGCGCATACATTTGTCTTCCCACTGAAAAGCATTTGCTGTGCAGCTGGGGCAAAATAAGCTATGTGGGCTTGGTGCAGAAGATATGCCAAACAGGGGAAATTTATAAAAGAAACACTTACAGGATCATATTTACCATAAGAGGCAATGTGTGATGCTCGTGAGTCAAAATGGCATTTTCCACTGAGAGCCATGTATGGAAATATCATCAGAGGAAACAAGGGAGTCCATCAGTCCCCATCCACAATTTATGAATTCATGCATCTGGGCAGGTCAGAAAAAAAAATGCCAGCATGGCACTTCATCCAGCAGTGATGAAAATCCAGCCATGATCCAGCGGGGTGGCTCAGGACAGGAGAGGGTTTTCAAGATAAAGCTGCTATAAAAAATGAATGAGTATTTGCAACAAACACAGTGGCTCCTGAATCATTCATGGGTCATGTAATGGAAAAGTATGAAGGAATGGATGACAGAGGAAACCCTTCAACCTGACAAACTTCCGTGGAACAACAGGGGACAGATGTCATTGAATCCCAGCAAGGTCTCTGACCAATATGTTTATTTCTATTGTGTTTTGTTGTGTAGTATATTGGTAGGCGGGACCAGAGGGAGAGAATCAGCCATGTATCCAACAACAATGTCAACACAGGACCTGCTGTAGTTGTTGTCAGCCACTGTGAGATGCCTTCATTAGGAGCACAAGCTAATGGTTTAAAATGTCAATGCTACGTCTGCAAACGACAGACCAGCAAAGAAAAGACTGGAAACATACACGGCGATGAAAAAGCAATGATGTTCATGCCCTCAGTGTAATTGGATAGAGCTTTTGTGCTTTAAGCTACGTTTAATGCATGTGTGGTTCGTGCTGTCACTCCTCAAGGTCCTGCTTCATGATTTCTATGCTGTAGCTTCACGTTTACACAAACAGCATCTGCTGCTGGATCTGAGATGTTGCAGCAGACTATAATCTTTTTTCGAGGATTCACAGGGATTAGTCTCTTAAATCCAAAAGGTGACTGCTCTGATTACTACATTGCTGTACTATTTGTGTTTTCTCCTGTCAATTTAGAATTTTCCAGGTGTTTGATTTTCAGAATCACAATCAGAATCGGCTTCATGCGTGCACATACAAGGAATCTGACTCTGGTTTAAACATTGCTCTCAATGTGCTTGCATAAGAGAAATAAGAAAGGACATACAAAAGACAAATGGAAAATAAATAAACAGAAAAACACAATATAACAACAATATGTGTAATAAAAATATATATATAATATAGTAAATAAATTAGTATCATATAAACAAATTGTATATATAATTATGTATGAAGAATGCATATAATTTAGCTTCTCCCTTATAATCTATTATAATGTCTATTTATCGTGTTGTACTTGTTATATATTTTTTATGTTATCTCCTGATTTTATTCATGTTCTATCATTTGTTCGCACCCATTTCCCGAAAGCTATTGAAATAAATTTAAGGTGATATGAAAACAGTGAAGCAGAAGTAATGTGGTCATTACACAGATAACTTTCAGCTTCTAACTTTCTTCCAGGCAAGTCACTGAAATGGTTCAGTGCATAAACCTCAGCCAAAAAGAAATTGCTTTCTTGTTCAGAAAGTGAAAGGATATAATTCAACTGACCAAAAGCCTAAATGTAATAGATTAGATCGCCATAAAGATCCCAGTCTCAAAGAGATGAACACCTCCCTGCCAACACCGAGGACACAGAAAAGCTAGAGATCTGTCTAAATCGCTCTCTCAATTATCATAGTAGAAATGCTACAGGAGGATTCAAGGTCCTTCGATGATAAAGACGTCAGAATAAGAATAGCTCAATTCACCAAGTGCAGCGAATGTGAATTGAATTGTATTCATGGCATTGGTGTGGTGGGAACATACTGTAAACGACTATCAGGAGCTTCTAAGAACATAAAGGCAGCTGCAACTTCAAGTACAACACAACTTCAGTTATACTGCAAGGGGACAGCGCCACACATAAAGCAACAGCTGGTGCTCTTCTGGGGCCGTTCAATCATTTGTGACGCGATTTTCTTATTCCTGTATCCAGACGTGTGTCACATGACTTCATTGAGCTTTTTCTCATATAGCCACAACAGCACACTGGGTTTCTGAGAGTCTCTGTGACGGTGTTCACCCTTTCTTAATATTACCATTAGATGGTGCCAAAGCAAGGAATTTTCAAATCAGATCAGAATCAGAATACTTTATTGATCGCAGAGGGGAAATTGGGTCAGTTGCAGTTGCTCCAATTGTAGAAAAATAACAAAATAGAAAAGGAAATAAGACTTATTTCTGAGAATATGCAAAAATATGTAAGAAATATGCAAAAATATGTACACTATACAACAATAAAAATCAACCATAGACAATAAACAATGTGTCTATTATGCTGCAATAAATAGTAACTGTCTATTGTAGAAATATATCTGTTGTGCAACATTGTACATTAAGTATTAAGAATCATAGAACACTAGAATACGACTAATGCTAATACTATAATAATACTAACAATACCACTAATCATAAAAATAGTATATATAGTAATAATAGTATCTAATAATATATAGTAATGACAATAGTAACAATGATAATAATGATGAAATAATGTGTAACATCACTGAATTGGTGTACATGTTGATGCGAATCCTACATCTAGTGGCCTTAATAAACTTTAATAGAAAGTAAAATGGGATTCCAAACGCTGCAGAAACTCTGTGTATCACTTAATATGATGCCTTAAAGCAGCACTGGACAGCAGAAACGTTTCAAATGTCTGGGAGCAAATTTGGCTGAAAATCAATTTAAGCCATCTACATTATCAGGTTAATAGCCCATTGCTGTTAATAAGTCTTATTAGTATCTTAACATGTTGCTAAATGGCAGCATGGTAATATCCAGCAGGTGTTAAAAACCATGTTAATTAAGCTAGGCTCTTTAAAGACTCTACACACAGCTGTTTTCACTCATCATGCTTGATTAGACCTTGTGCTCGACTGTGTGGCCGAGTCCTGAGCTTGATTGACATCTGCTTCATTTTCTTATTGGTGCAGCCCAACTTTCATAATTTCTTCTGTTTAGTTTTTACAGCAGAGGCTGATCATTGAGTCTCACTGGCTAAGATGTGTAAAGGAATAGTCCAACATCTTGGGACCGCTGTGGCTCAGCGGTCGTCCACTTATTAGAAGGTCAGTGGTTCAATCCCTGGCCTTGGCAGTCTACATGCTGAAGTATCTTTGGGTACTGCAGATACTGCAAATTGCTCCTGATGCTGTGTCATCGGCGTGTGAGTGTGTGTGAATGGATAACGCTCAGCTTAGCCACCGTACGAATGTTTGTGTGAATGCAGGCTTGTATTGTAAAAGCACTTTGAGTGGTTGTCAGACTAGAAGAGCGCTATAGAAATACAGTCCATTTAACCCTCAGTTGCTTTCTTGTCGAGTTAGATGAGGACATTGATACCGCTCTCATGTCTGTGCACTAATTATGTAGTTAGAGCTGGGAGATGATTAGCGTAGCTTAGCATAAAGACTGGAAGCAAGGGAAAGGAGTTAGCCTGACTCCTACTGGTACCCATAAAGCTCCCTAATTAACATGTTTTGTCTTGTTTTTTAATCCGAAGTGTACTAACAAGCTGCAGTTTTTGTAGTAATTTCACTTGGCGTCACCGTGAGGTTGCCAAGCATCCAGTGGAGACTGCAGGAAGTCATTGTGCAGTAGTCAGTAGCCGCAAAAGCTGTTTGCCCCTGCTTTCAATCTTTATGCTAAGGTAAGCAAACCACCTCCTGGCTCTAGCTTCAAGTCTAATGGACACATAAAAGTGGTATTGATCTTCTCATCTAATTCTCAGCAAGGAAATGAACAAGCACATTTCCCAAAATCTTCAACTATTCCTTTAAGACATGGCCTTTAATCTGAATGACCTTTTTTTCCCTTTAGTGGTGAACCGCCTGTGCAATTTTCATCCAACCAAAAGTTTTCTGCTGTGCAAGGACAATTATAACCTTACATGGCTTCAAATGTGTCAATAGAATTGTTCTCTTGTTGTCTTGCTGCTGTTTGCAATGGCAGAAAGACAAAAATAGTGTAACCCATTTAGTGACGTAAGACCATATAGTGACAGAGCTGCACTGTCACTGACTGTCTCACCACAGATAGATCACAGAGCACATCTGGTTTTTTCCTGAGATGCAGTTTGATGTGAGATCAAATATAGGATGGTGATAACAGCGAACACAGCATCAAATACCAAGTTAACAATATAGGGCATCTGTCACTCTCCCTCAAACACATGTAATATTATGTGCACACAGACATATATAGACACATCACACGCAAGCCTCCATTCATGGTGAAGCCTTAATCCGAAGGATTTTGACATCTGTGACTGCAGAAAAAATATATGCAATTATTTTATGTTAGACTTTGTTTATACCTCATTTCAAACACAAGGTGGATTTTACCTTTTAGCAGCAGAGGGAGAAAATCAATAGGTAGAATAATGATGCTGTTGTCTGTACTGCTTCCACGCCTTTACATTCACGGTCATCAATTTACGACAGCCTTTAGACCTCAACCTCGGTTTTTATTCATCTGCTCTCTTATTTATTTGTAACAGCTGCCGGTATGGGGGCGAGTGTGTGCAGTGTGTGCGGAGTATATGTGTCTGTGCGTTAGGCTGTAGAAGCCAGGAAGTACTAAAGACGTGAAGAAGAAGCTATTAGAAAATTAGACAGGAGGGAGAAGAAAGAGAGAGGAGGTGGGAGTGAGAGGTAGCGAGAGATCACAGAAGCAGGTAAAGTGTCTCTTGAGGTGAGGTTTTCTGACAGACCTTGTCAGCACGCCGCACGGCTACGAGCAGGGCTGAAAAACAGGAAGAGTTTGGGTGTCGAGGTTGGCTAGTGGTCTTCCTGCTCGCCAGCCTGCATAATGATGGGAAAAGAGGAAATGTTCTTACTCCGAGCCGAAGATAAAAGGATTTGTAAGGGTATGTAAGTACAGAAGAGGAGTCGAGAGAGCGATCAATAATTAATTTACTTTCAACAGTCAAGGGCAATTAACACGCTTTTTTGCCCATTACTCGCCTAAAAGGGCCGACGCTGTGGCTCTAGCCCCTAATCTCGCTGACCATTGTCACAATCGAGGATTACACAGCTAGCAAATCGATGCGCGCGCACACACACGCACAGAAAACACACACGCTCCTCTAAACACTGGAGACTTGGATTAGAGGCAGTTTTGTATAGTCACAAATGTCGAACATGCAGGATTTTGTTGCATTAACCTCCGTCCAGAAGAGCGGGACGGCTGAGCGAGTCGCTGTTTGTTTTGCAAACAATATTGTGCCTCTGTTATCCATCATGAAAATGCAATTGCAAAAGTTTAATGGCATATCAATATCTGATGTGGCCTGAATATTTAGAGCAGAACGAAAAAGTCTCCGTGGCGCGGCCGTACACATCCAGCTGCAGACACACTTTTCTGGGACTTTTCGCATTTGTTACACTGGCAGCATGGTGGGCTGGTGTCTGACAGAGCTCTCTGTATAAAAAGGTTAGAGGTTTGTTCCCTTCAATTATCGGAGTATTCCAGAACAATTCATCTTTATCTCCTTCATAACAGGATAACGGTGAACCAATGGGTGTTTGATTCTGTTTCCTCTCTGCCTATGTGTTGAACTACCACCCCCTCTGCTTAAAACGTCCACACACTCACCGTGTGCGTCTCGAATTAAGACACTTCATATTTCAATTGTGTCCTAAATTCTGAAATATTCGCCCTGTGAGATCGTCATCATAAGCTCTTGCAGCCTGTGAACGATTTTCTAGATAGAAATCTCCACTCCACTCACTCCACCACGTTCATCAGCATTTCTCATATGGAATATGTTGCCAGGGAAACACCATTTACGCATGATGAGCTGACCTCAGAGTCGAGATCAAACTCTGCATAAGAAGCACATTTCAGCAGCTCGTCCTGCTCTGGTATTACCTGATGTAAATGTATCGCAGATTTTTTTTAAAAACTGGGTCAGAAAACCCAACTTGTCCAAGGAAGCAGGCTCGGAGATGGATGATACCCAAAGCTTCGGGGGATAGATTTAACATAGGCTGGATTCTGGAGCTGTGACACCAGTGATTACCGCTGAACCGACAGGAGGCAAAGCTCATTTAACTAAGTAACTGCCAGGGGATCCTTTTCCTGCCCAAATTGAACATGTGTACGAAAACCGGCGAAGGGGAATGAGTGCTTTTTTAAAACAACTTACTCACCATGTTACACACATTGCTGCTTCACCAGATGGGTCAGAGCAAAACGCTGCCAGGAGCAGGTAGGAGTTCACTGTCTTGCTCAAGGACAAATCAGCATGGATGGAAACATTGCTTGGAATATGGAAGAAGCTCCGCTTATTTTTCCTGCATAATAAAGACCTGAGGATGCTTGTTTTCTCACTACTTTTTACCAGTTTTTGCATAGTCTCATTCCTTCCCTTAGAGACCAATCAGATTTTGTTACTGTTAATTACTGGCTGCTGTGCGAAGGGAGGCCTTTTATTACTTGTGGCTCTTTTTCAGACAAACAAAAAGCAGTGCTATCACATTTCATTCCACTCTATAATTCGTGTGATACTGACAAAGCGCAGGAGCAAGCTCGAAACGGACAGAAAACATGAAGCAGATATTGTGGACCAAATCTGGTTCAGTGGTAATGTGAACCACAAAGAAAATGACAGTAGATTTCTTGTATTTAAGATGACTTGTGGTGCTTTCAAAATGCTTAAAATAATTAAGAAAGGATTCAGAGCCAGGCTCAGTACAGGAGCCTTATACTGTATGCTTTGTTTAGCCATAGTCCATAAAGACTTGGTCCTTTTGAACTGCTGACATTCTGAGGGCTGACTAGTATTTTTCACTTTGCACTTCATTAATATGTGATTTGTGTGTGTGTGTGTGTCTTGTGGGTTGTAGCATGATGTTTGTCTGCAGCCTGCTGATCATGATGCTGTTTTCTCGGCGAGCTCTCCAGACAAATGCATTTTTAAATCGACGCGGCAAGCAGCAGTAGCACATAAAGAAAGAGCACATGGAGAGCGCAGACCTCAGCCAAGGCCAACAGTCCACTCCTCTGAGCAAGTCTCCAACCACTATTAAAATCTGGATATATTTCCAAATCTATTACGTGTCAAAATATGGTTGTGAGAAATGACTTTAAGGTCAACATCAATGATTGTTCTTGTGAAGCATAATTTCAAACATTTTTCCTCTGGTGGAGTTTATTGCAGACAATTCACATTTGGATGTTAGTTGCATGATATGAGTGTATCTACGTCTCCATAGGCAAACCTCAGCTTGAGAAAAAAAGCATTGTTACAGCTGTGGCGATGTTGCAATTGTAACGTGACCACAACTGCCTCGTGGTAAACCGCTCCACCAAGTTTCATGAAAATTTAGCCTTTTTTTTCTGTAATAAGCTGAAGGGAAACATAACCTACTGAGCGGAGGTAATAAAATAAACCAGTTCTTCAACCAAAAAATGTTTGTTGATGTAAAATTTCAATTATGCAGCTGAACCAACAGACAGAGGTGGGTATATTGTTGAATTCCCATGAGGAACCACATCGAGAAAATTAAGCTCAAGAGCATCATAATGCATAACTCGCATTGCTTTTCCATGCCCACACACTTATTAATCTTCTCATCTTTTAGCAGATTTCCATTAACATTTCAACGTGAATGATCATTTATGTTTCTGATAATCAAATCATAAACAAAGGAGAAGAAACACTTCATTGCAGCAGGGTGTTTTTGTGCAGCTGCCTGCCTGAAGATTACATCACTTTAGTAGAGGACAACCATCGAGGACAAGCATACTGTACTCTCACAGTGCAACTCAGTGAACTGTTAAATAAATTAGCTTACACTGGTTGTTCACTTCATTGAGCAATGTCATTTTGCAAGCACTGATACACATAGTCCTTTTTTTTTTGGTGCAGGGTTCAGGCATCTTACTAGCACAGCTGCCAGTGTCTGGATTACAGACATATTAGTGTTTGCCATTTTGCAGCCTGCTCACAGAGGAGGCTGAGAAGCCTGTGAGGGAACATGACAGAGTTTACCCTTTTTTAATACTCGGGGTTTATTTGTGATTTAAAAATATCCCACATTTGTCATCAAGAAATGTCAGAGTCTATCTCTGTTTTGAGTGAATCATCATCAAAATCTAAACAGCTGTTTCTGAGGTTTACATCTGCCTATGCATCAAACTCCTGGACGCACTTGGTCGAAAGTAGCAACACTGATAAGTGCTTGAAGGAAGTGTAATCTTGGTGCATTAGGCATGGACAATACCGACAGCAGTTCCAGAAGTTGAGCCTTGTTTGGGCTGTAAAACGTCTTCTGCATACTTGAACGTGGCTCTGTTAGAAGCAATTACGAGTGTAAATATGAGCTGCACCCCTCAGTCCCAGAGTTGGCAGCTTTTGGCACTACAGCCTCCCCATTTCCAATGAGTTAGGAAAAGTAAAATTTATTTGCAAAGCATTTCCTATCAAACAAGTTTGTCGCAAAGTGGTTTACAGAACAAAACACGTCAGTACAGGTTAAAACAGGAGGCAAACCCAGGGAGTAAATCACATATTTCAGGCAAAATACACAGTTTCAAATGATCTGTGTTTATATCAAAATCAATTCGCAGTGGAAAAGACACAGATGTTACAAAATATGCAACACGTGTCCTTGATTTGGCTTAAATTTAGGTGTCTACAGGAATACCAATAAAGTTGACAAGCTTTTTTCTGTTATTGAGCACAGCAATCCCCCCTGCTATTGCTGCTCATCCAACCTGTCACAAATATCAAAATATGGCAGCAGACTCAGGTAAAGGATGCAAAATTTAATGAGTATCTCAGCAAGTGCACTAATAACTTCAACCCTCTCCCAATCAAAATCCTGAATATTATTTCATTATTTTCAAAGCATCATTCAGTATATTCAGTTTATCGGCATGTAATTCAGGTGTTATTTATTTTGTTTTCAGACTCACATGTCAAAGGTCACCAGATGTCACAACCCAGATGCTGTATTCACAAAATATGGTGCAGTGGACCGCCAAGCAGGCTGATTTTTAAACAGTGTGTAAATGGGTTTATGAATGCTACTGAATAGTCAAACCATAAAGACCTGATGGAAATATGGCTCGACGATGTTCATGTAAACATAGAAAATCATGTCATGTGAATGTACTTCTTCTAAAAGGGGAAAAAATGGACCTCCATGCAGCTTTTTGCTTGTTACTCTGATTTGAAAGCTGTGTTACATGCAGTGTGAGCTCCAGAGCTTGTGTGTGTGTGTGTGTGTGTGTGTATGCACACATGCACGAAATGAAGCCCCCTACATACGTGCTATTTGGCAAATGAATGGATTCCTCCCTCTAGTTCAGACAGAAAAATGACAAGATTATTACTGACTCTGGGATACGGTCTGCAGCACCATGGATAAGAGCCTTCCTACTGAGCCTATCTTAGATTCCTCACAGGCAGCTGCTGGTGAGGTAAGCCTACTGTGAACGAGGAATAGTTAAGTGTCGTGTCTGTCATGAAACACAGAGGGAATCGGCACCTCCTGCAGATGCAAGGAACTATCTGCAACCTCTTATGCTGCAGCCTCGTCCAGAGCAGTGTCATGTCACCGGGTTTATAACTCTTGCACTTGTGCATCGGAGGCGGTACAGAAACATCAGTCATGTGGAGGGTGCACGGCTTGACTCTCCCTGTCCCCTTTTGTGCACCGCACAGGAGCTGGCGAGCAGGAGGTTGACAGTTGCCTAAGGCGATAGGGGGGGAATTGTAATGTGGATTTTTCCCTTTTTTTTTTTTTGGTGATGGGTCGGTATATAAATAAAAAAGACACCCAGCTGCTATTTACAGATATCTTCTTCCCCTTGTGTGTGCAACAGACACACTCAGCGGAATCCCAAGTCTATCAACCAAAACGTTTGTGGAGGATTGAAAGATTGGAGGCTGAAGTCAAGTGTGAAGCTTCGCTGCCTCCCTGTGGACAGTTTATAAAGAGGAGAGAAAGCCACCATTGTCACAACCAAACTGGAAAGCACAGTGTGTCATGAATTATTGCCCCTAGCAACAGACAGACGGACAGATAGATAGAAGACATGATGTTGGATTTTGTTGTGAAAAGAAGTGAATGTTCTGCAGAGAGGCCTGACCTCGGCCACCTAACACCTTCACAATAATTCAGAATGCAGACTGCGAGCCAGGTCTTATCCCACGCCATCAGGTCTCGACTTCAGTAATGTTCTCTTGGCTGAATGGGAGCAAATTCCTGCAGCCGGGTTCCAAAATCTTTTGGAAAGCTCGAGACCAGCAGAGTGAAGGCTGTTATAGCTAATGCCCATGGTTTTGGAATAACATGTTCAGCAATGTGCTCAAGGCTGACGAAGCAGAGTAAACCAGGCCCATAGAAAAGTGGCAATAGATAGTGCAGCATTCAAGCTTATGTAAGGTGCTGTGTGTATGTCAGCAATTATAATTCACATAATTCACTAGGCAGGAAAATAAATATGACATGAAGAATATCCTAAGAGGTAGTGAGCGTGGGTTTTGATCCCTGCAACAGCCAAAATGCTCATAAACAGACATTTTACCTAAGCGTCCTTTGTTTAGGTGTGCAGTGAACCAAAGGCTACTCATCATAAGTCACATTTGATAGCAGCATTAGCTTTAAGCTACGCAGTAAGTGACAAATTCATTCACTCAGTCCTCAGCTTAAACTCAATTTTGAGCTACTTCGACCATTTTTGTGAGACTTTCTATCCCCACCTGGACCAGCTGCAACATTAACAAGCTGCTTATTCATCCATGAATTTACAATTTAACAATCAGAGTGGGAGTTTTTAATTTTTAATGCACATTATATATAATTTAATGTTAGTATAATCTGATTGCAGAATTCATGCTTCAGTTAAAAGTTTTTACTGTAGTGAAGGATGTGATTAATATTTCCACGCCTGGCTAAAAGCCCAAATGTAAACTTCGTGCATGGGCTTTAGAACAGCTGCGTTAAAACGACGTGTTTTTTTCTCGCCTCTGCTTATCTTTTGCGACCTTAAGAGAAACAGCACATTTACGCTGCCTCTGTCAATTGCAGGTATCAGCTCGGATTAGCACTTCCATCTGTCAGGACATCAGGGTCATCAAATCCACACGCCTCGGATGTCAGCTGTTACCACTACAAGGCACTAATCAGTGAAAGGGGGCCAAGAAAGAAAAGTAGGTTTTGCATAAATCGATACTTAATGGTGCTGCCAATAGATGATTGTGATCAGGCTGCATCATCGTCTTATTTGAGACTTTGAAATGGCAGGCAGAAGCAAAGATAGGCTAGTGAGTGGTGAAATAAGAAGATAATGCAATAATTAGCCAGAATGTGATAAATGTTTGCATCTGTTTTAACATCTCTTTGATGCAGGAACTGAAATATATGCTTGTACTGTTTGAGCTATATTATCATGGAGGGAAATAATTACATTTTCCATAAGAAGATGTTATTACATTACCAAGCAGCTAATTCCATTAACACGTTTTGTTTAACCTACATTTGGTCGGTTACATCAAGAGGGACTGTACATCTAACACACACACACACACACACACACACACAGTAAATGGACAAATAATCAGGCTGTGACCTGCATGAGGACATCTGAAACCATCTGAGGCCTGAAGGATTTACTGTACGTCCTTCAGTAAGTTAATGTACTCGCGCTTGTGTTACCGCTGAAAAGAGGAGAACAGAAATGCTGCAAAAATAAATCCACCAGGCAAAGTTTACTTTACCCACACTATGCTGGATTATTCCTACGGCTGGCCATTTGTTAACGAAATGCCTGGCAGCCTACAGGTTAATCTATCTATAAATAAAAGAGCGGCACAGATCTGACTTTTAGAAAACAAGGTGGCATCATGTGCACATAAAATATGTTTGTATGAAGTTGATTAATGAAAAAATGGGACATAAATAAAGAATATAAAACTGTCAGAGACTGAGCTTGCCTCTGTGATTGAGAGACCTCTTTAGGAAGAGTGGGGTTGAATCACATAACACATATAAACTGACCGAGTGCACCTTCCACCAGGTGTGCCGGGCACCTTCAATCATCACTGTCTTTATTAGCAAGCCTGAAACATGGGAGTGTCCATGTGGCTGCAAGCTTCTCCTGATTTAGACCACATCAGCCATCTTTGGCTACAAAAAGCTTCTAAAAATTCAGCAGTGAGACAGTCTGGACTCGTAGTCGTGATTTTAGATTATGTTTCCATCTGCTGTAGATTTCCTCTGAAGTCTGCAGAGTGAGGCACAGAGGAAATGCTGAATTACCTTCAGCTGTTCACCAGCGGCAAATAACAGTCTGAATCACAACAGCGACACAACTGACAGGGCTTTGGACCAAGGCTGCTTGTTGTGTTCTGCATTGTGTGGTGGACTCCTCACCTTAAACCCTCTGGAGGCATTTCTGTGGTGCTCTCCTCTAATTTCCTCTTAGTTGTCTCTGGTGTGAAAATGTGCCTTGATTGATTGTGTCAATTACAGGGAAGCTTATTTCAAAGGAGCAGGAGGGGCCGTGTTGCTGCTGCTCTCAAGTAGCAGTCAATGGATTTCATAGATTACTTAAAGCCCTTTTAAGTCCAGCTGCAGCTTGTGAAGCCTAATAAAGGTGAGGGCCAAGTGGGACATAAATTACTGCAGCTGCAGAAATCCCTTTATCGGCCTTAAGCAGTTGGGAAGCAAACAAAAAATCAGAATACAAACTGAACACACAACGTCAGAGTAACAAGGAGAGGCGGTAGATGGAGGTGACGGTGACGATAACAGCCTCAGGGAAACATTTACTGAAAGACAAGATGTCCACCTTTAATCACTCAACACCAGTGAAGAGCTGGGTCGCACAGAGATACTTAGAGATGTTGTGAGATATAATAAATTGCTGAACATTCAATTACTAGCATACATACAGAGCTTTCATAAGCTGTCATTTAAATTTAAGTAGTAGATTAACAAGTCCGTATTTTGTGCACAGCAGCCCTAAAGTGCCACGAAGAAAAAAAAAAAACTATATCGTGCGCACGAGATACTTAAACGTGCGCACGAGATAGTTATTTCCCACGCTTTGACCTGTCCGTGCATACGGCCCTCCACAGTGACCACTTCAGATGTTCACAGTCACACACGCGATATAATGGAGAGAAGAACCCAGCTAATTAACTTTTATTTTCACCTGGAAATGTCATATAATGACATTTTTGTTGCTCTTGCGCTGAGACATGGGATGTGTTGCCGCATGTCTGTATAAATGAACGAGTTAATTAAATCGAGCGCACGATTTAGCTAAAACGTGCACACGTTTTAGCATCTCGTGCGTTCGATTTAGCATCTTGTGCACTCGATTTAGTATCTCATGGCACTTTAGGGGTTCCGTAGACTTTTCAGCCTCTAAACCACCAACACACAGAACGCCATCATGATTTCACCGTCAAAGCAATCCACTGCTAATCAAAACAAGTGAACACACTTCACTGTACGTTTATTTACTTCACTCCTTTAGACATTTACTGCTCAGCAATGCGGGGCAGCAAGTAACATTCAAGGCACAGATCAGTCCCCCCTAACAATGCAATTTCTGCTCACACACCACAAACAAAGTGAAATCTGGAATGTAGTTAAACTTAATAAACTTAATCAAAGGTCAACAAAACACATACCAACTGAACACTGTAACATGGCTTGTGCACTCAAAAAACAATACTTATATTCGGAAAACATCATTAAAAACATACTGGTACGAAACGCTTTCGTCACTGACATCTTTCTGTGCTCTGAAACACAAAATCCTGGAGACTTATGTGCAGATCTGTTTTAACACTTCACATATTGCACAAGCTGCTTGACAAGAAACTAAACAGTTCAAACCAAGACCTCTGTTTTGCAGCGTTGGCGATAAAGTTTTAAATAATTCGTCAAACTGAAAAACCTCAACTGCACAAAAGTGTCAAAACACTCCGACTCTGCTGGCACTTCTTTGAAAAGGGCTTGAACGCAGAGGTTTCATATCAGGTTGTTCATTGGTTCGCTTCAGTTTCAGAAGATGCGAGTTAAATCACAACGCACGGTTTAAAATTCCACTGTGCAGCTAAATGTGCAATGAATCCATACATTTCTACTGCAGCTGAGTGGGACGAACAGGTTGAACAAAGAGCTACAGCTTATACCAAAATATAAAATATTCTTTGTTTTTTGCCTTTAATGTTAAGTGCTTAAAGGAAAAAAAAAGTGCATATACGCCACGGGGTGGACACATGAAACAAATTCTTCACAAATACACAGCTGCATTTGAAAACGAAACAGGGACATGAAAAACATCTTTTACTCATCTTCAGCCCACCACCACAAAAACAGCAAAGTTAGAAATTAGAACAATGGTGCTACATTTTACTCTCATGAGAACCAAACGCTTTGGTAAAGTGGCAACAAAACGGAAACAATCTTATCTCCACTTAAACAGTTTGTTAGTGGACAAACATGTCAGTTACATTCATGGAAGAAACACAGAAAATCTACGCTGGCAACAGAAAAAAAAAACAAAAAAAAACATGGCTGACAATACTGGTTATCAGTCCTCAGGCAACAAACTTGTTCTTGGTTGTGGAGCCGCTCTTTGTGGCT
This sequence comes from Chaetodon trifasciatus, assembly GCA_037975065.1. NCBI lineage: Eukaryota > Metazoa > Chordata > Actinopteri > Chaetodontiformes > Chaetodontidae > Chaetodon > Chaetodon trifasciatus. Next base: position 5,567,609 of record JBBMOE010000036.1, on the reverse strand, counting down.
GTGTCTGCGTGCGACTGGTATCCGATGATCACTTTTGGCGGAACGCCTAACCTCTCTTTATACACACGCCTAAAAAAGAAGAACAAACACATATTGCACATTACCGAACAGGGAAAAAAATATCCTAAACCTCCAAATGTGGTAATAAATGACACACGAAAGGCAGACAGACACTGGTCTAGATATTAAATAATCCCTGCCAATGTTATCTGTGTTGTGCTGGCGGAGCAGACTACTTTTTGTGAGGCGGTCCACTGATGCAGTATGTTTGCCAGATTTTGCCCCAGAGGGATTTTTCTACACAGCTTTGAAAAGCTGAAACACAATACTGAGGTTCTTCTGCCCAGCTGTGAAGCTACATGGATATCTACCACTGACCTAATGAGGAAAATTCAAGCAGCTCATTTCAGCTATTGGGGTTAAAATGCTTAAGTTAAAAAAGAGCCTTACATGTACACAAAGGCATATATATACATATTTAGAATTAAGTAAACATTTGGGATCTTTTTCAGAAGAAAAATAGACCCTTTTTCCTATGATTTAATGCACTGTTGATTATCTTTTTGACATATTAAGCTTCATCATCAATCATCATCATCTTCAGGTCACCCTATGTGTGTGATGGCCTCTTTGTTTTCGTAGTCCGTGGTCCATATTGCTATTTTATCCCCTTTGGCTCGGATGTTAATGACGGCTCCGCACACGTCGTCACTGTAGTCAAACGCTTCACCCACGAGACACAAGAGCTGCGGGAGAAACACATCGTTTCCAAATTCCTCGTTAGTGGAGAGCAGCTCCTGTTCACTGCAGTCAGAGGCTGAAGGGCCTTTGTCAAAGCACATATTTTAAGTTCGCAGGGGGAAAAGCACAGGTGTTGCTAATAACATTAACGATGTGAGCCAGCGTGCAACCAAAGCAGCTGAAAACATTTTACTTACACTTGTGCTTTTCCTGCTGTGATGTGACAAAATGTCTTTCCTGAGAGAAGCCCACAGATGAAACTAATAACAACCTTGTTAAAGTAAAAAAACACTCGACAGGACCGAACATACCGTCTCCAACCAGAACTGGTCCAGGTCTGATTTACGCTGCTGCTTGGACAGAGTGATGAGCCAGCGTCCGCCTCGTCGATTCCGTTCGTCCTCCCACATGGGCTCAATCCCATCCTGTATCCAAATTAAGGTCAAGGCTTACAACATGAGAAATATCCCAATGTATCCACAACGAGCAAAGGAGCGGCACACAAGGTGTCACCACTAATTAGACAGTACCAAAAAGTGTTTATTTCTAAAGTTTCATTGTTGTTCCTTTAAAAAGCATAATTTACAAGACTTCAACTGATGAAGTTGATAAAACAGTTTGACTTGAGTCAGTGTTGTTTTCTAACTCATTTGCTGAGTTACGCTCTGTTGCTTGTCTGTTCACTGTACTGATGATTCATTACTGGTGCTTTGCTGTTTATTGTACATTCTATTACTAACTGTGCTGATGTTTACTCCTGGTGTGTTGTTTACTGTTGGATTTCACTGCTGATCATTTCTGATGTAAGGTCACCTTGAGTGCCATGAAAGGCACTGTTAAAGTGCATTATTATTATTATTATTATTATTATAAAAGAGACAAGCTCTTGGTTCACTTAGTCTGGACCTGCTTTGACATCTTGGAGTTTTGTCTGCTTTAACACATTCTCAAGCCAGACAAGCATTTGTACACCTATAATTCAGGCAAATCATGAAAAACTAAAGGAAGAAAATAGCAATCTATTAAGAGCTAAACCTTAACAAAAAAATGACCACCTGACATAAACAGTACATAACAGAGTGGCTTTCATGGTTCGTTTAAGATACATAAAATAAATGTCTTTTTAGATTGAAAAGAAGAAACATTAAAACATTCATTGTTTGTCTGAAAGCAGGGAATAATTCCAGTTATTGCCTGTTCTGATTTGCTGCTTTTTAAGGTTTGTCAACTGGATTCTCTGATCTGCGCTGCAGAGTTTACATGTAGGAACAAACAAAAGTCTGTTGGAGGGCCAGCCGTCAATTCCGCGCTAAAATCACAAGAAACACCAGATAAAAGTTATCCACAGACAGCGCTGTGCTCTGTTTATCTGGATGTGGTGAACTGGGATGTCTGTACTTTGAGGACATGTTCCCACCTAACTCACTTACATTACATTTATCAGTTTGGCGTCCAATAAAACTCTGATGTGGGCCAAACAACCACACTGAATTCAAAAGTTGAACTTAACTTTTCATCTGCTGATCATCGCTACTGTAAAGAAGCATCTCTTGTCTACTTAGATGTGCATTTAGTAACCATGTCAGCATGTAAATGTGGCAATAAAAGGAGCAAGCAGCCACGTATGACAGCAGTAATTTCTCTCCACCATATTGCAGCATAAGATGCCACTTTTCCATCCTCCGTTTCTTACTGTCAAACATTATTTATGACAGATGAGAGCCAGTTTCAGCCCTGACTGATGCTCATAACACTTTCTTCATTGGCTCTTTGTGGCCACTGGAGAAGATGAAGTGAAATGCACTGAAGTGCAGCCTGACTTGCTGCTTGTACCTGGATTAACTGTGTTTTGATTCCCCCCACTCGATGGGTACAAGTATCAGTGATGATGGAGGGTCACAAGTCAGCAAAACTCAGATGGATGGATTACCCATCAGGCCATGTGACTTCAAGTTTAATACTCTTGGTTCCTGTGTGTGCTCGAAATGGATCACAATTACAAAGCACCAAAAGAAAGTTCAACTAAACTACCGTGCTGGACAAGCTGAAACTATGACAGTGGAAGCTAACACCATTAACTGCTTTAAAGCTGTAAGTGGATAAATTGCACAATGTTGAAAGACGGTGATAAAAGCACTCTTACCTTAAAGAGCGAGTAGTCACAGCCAGACATCAAGTTACTTGATATCTGAATGTGATTGTATAATCTGGGAAAGATGGAGGATATTTTATGTACAACAGAAAAAACATGGCGCAAGAACATGAACACAGTGTCACAGCAAGAAATTCAGTTCACGGAATTTGTTTACATGGACACAAATTTTTGCTTGGTTTGGTGGTTGTGTCCTAACACAAGTAACCAAATGAAGAAACTATGACTGTCTTCAATATCAGTACATCAAGAATGTTCTGTACGAGCACTCAAATTTTATTTTCTAGGTCTGATGCTATGTGATTTTGCAGCTTTTAATGCAGCCATGTATATAACAGTAATGTACTTACGCCCAGAAGTCTTCCACAGTGTCAAACTTGGAGATGAGACGAAGGTTGGCTTGCCATGTTTTGCTTTTGTCATTCTTGAAAAACCACAGAGCCCACCTGCAAATCAAATAAGAGTTATTATAGACCAACTGCATGCTTTCCCTCATCGTCTCATTAACAACTTGTTTCAGTAGAACAGGTGTGCACATTTCCATTAAAACTACTGTTCCTGATATTGGGATGAGATACACCTGCTTAAACCTGAGCCACTTCTAAGCATCTTAGCTGATAGAGCAACGTCATGTGACCACTAGCTGATAAATTAACTCTTCAGTGTCCCCATTCTCTCAAATTCTCAACTGTACTGATGCACTCTAACTTCTTGTCTGTGTCTGGGGAGAAAAGCTGTGGTCTTACTTGTTTTGTAATGGATGCTTGATGTACACTTCAGGACTCACAACCTTTTGAATGGCTGTTTCACATTTTTCCTTTTCGGGATCTGAGGGACCTGAAGTTGACACCTAGGAAACCAAAAAAAAAGATGCATCAAAAAACATGTTCAGAGAAATGTCAAGTTGTCACAGTGCTGCTTGCGATCATCTAACTTGTGTGAAGTGTGTGAGAGTGGGTGGTAGATTGGGGGTACTCTTATTTATTTTCATTTTAGCCTTTCTTATGTCTGCATTTGTAGTGAGAGCTTTGGACATGATGAAATTCAACAGGACAAAAGCTGCAATGATTACCTGCTTAGCTGCTGACTATTAAATTAATCATTAAGTATTTTGATGATTGATTAATCAAGTCTGAGTAATTTTCAGAGTGGCAAACTCAATATCTTTGAGTTGTGGACAAAACAAGACATTGGAGGAAGTCATCTTGGGCTTTGGGAAACATTGATCAACAATTTTCACCATTTTTTGGGACATTTTAAAGACCAAAAAACTAACAGATGAATCAACAATGAAAACTGTTGGCGGCAGCTCTGAACAGGACATGTAACAGGAGCATGTCCAACAACCAGCCATGCTCAGACCAAGCTTCATAGCATTTATCCAGGCAGTATGACAAAAAATAAAAATAAAAAAAATAAACATTAACTTAACTACTTGTTGAACTTAACGAGTGGAGGACGTATTCACAAAATCAGTACTTATTGTAAATTCACCGCCGTTAAAAAGGCGTTGCTGTGATATGCCCAACCTCTACCGTTAAATATATATAGAACTTAACAAACGTTCATTCTTAGGACCATGTCATTTAGTCCAGTGCCAGTTAGCTAGCTAGCTGCCCCTTCTGGAACACAGCTGAACGTTGGCTACGTTAGCAACGCCCCCGTCTCTCATTCATCCAGACAACAGAGTTCATGTCAGGGCACCGACTGAAGTCTCCACTCAGACAACACTGAGTCTACACCGGACACCAGTCCCCGCGTTGACTGACGCTACACTCTGGCAGCAGCTTAAACATTAACGTTCGCACCAATCTTAACTAAAAAGCAATAAACGTCAGGGTTAATATACAGCGCTGCTAAGTTTATGTTGTTTGGCTAGCGACTTCTGTTACCTGCCAAGGGTAATAACAGGAAGTTTACAGAATCACTGAGGATGCCTGTCTCAAAAACCGTCTTTTATCATCGATATTTTAACTGTGAATAAAAGCACCATCTGTGGAGCTGAAGCCTAAGCTGGGTGACTTAGTTGGTTGCCGGTGTGCAGCGGCGCACTCACCACCAGAGCTGTCGCCATCTTCTGAAATCACGTTCAGTTTTTTTGGCGTGTTAAAATAGCTGATTGGGCCATCGGATACTCGACAGCGCGCATGCGCAAGAAGACCTTCCTTCAGTTACTGATAAGACTTTATTGATCCCACGCCGGGAAATTAAGTCGTTACAGCCTGCAAGTACTATAAAAAGCAAGAACAGTGGCACAAAAGGGTCAAGATAAAAAAGTGTACAGGACACAGAATAGAAAAATAACTATGTCTATGTGCATTATGTACAGATTAGAAAAATACTAAATGCCTTAAAAATCCTACTGTCTGTAAAAGTACTATTGCCAATATTCTTGTGAGAAAAACTTCTAATGTCATATGTAATATACATCATGTGTATATTAAACCCAATGTACCGACTTTTCCATACATAAATTGCCTTAGTGGAAAACGCTTAATTAAAATCAGCCTAAAAGGTCATCACAGTGGACGAGAAACCATGAGTCCACTGCATGCCACACAACCTGTGGCAAAATGTATTCATATTTTGTGTAACTGCTTCTCTTGGATTATATGATGATGATTACTCCACTGCACTTTGGGGCAATATTGCAAAAACATACAGCAAACTCAAGGCTCACTCTGAGTTCCACCCACTCTAAGGATGTTATAGGCTTTGTATATTGTACCCATAAATATTACACCTCTATTCTACAATGTGCAGGCCTAGCAGAAACGTGCACTGATGAACTATGTTCCTCTGGGTGATAAAACTGTCATCAAGTTATGAACAGCAAATTGATTGTGTGATTACAATCATTTTCAAACTCAGGATGAAGCTTGTGATCCTGTCAGGCTGTGATGACCTCACCAGAAGTCCTTAAAGTCCAATATGCAGTTTAATTAAAGGTCCAGTGAGGAGGATTTAGTGACATCTAGTGGTGAGGTTGCAGATTGGAACAGAATGAACAGTGGCCGTGAAAGATGTTGGTGATAATTATGTTACATATGCAACCATGTAATTATTTTGCTGCCTTTCTTGGCAAAGGCTCTTGAAACAAGACTTACTACTGCTTAAATAAATGTATTATAGATATTTTAACTGTATGAATATTGCACATCTGCATATCATATATAAATAAGGAATAATTTAAGGATTAAGTATGGATGTCATACTGTACACTGTACCTGTTAATATGATTAAAAGCTGTTATGAGGTCTTGGTAGAGTGAATAAAAAGGACTGAAAGAGACTCACTGTTGACTCTTACTGATTTTTCAAAAAATTTAATGACACTTGTTAATAAAACTGATGTTCTAATAGTGAACATTATGTCATCAAAACAAGTGAACAAGTGCAAAGAAAAAAATTAAGTGCAAGTATGAAAGGAGATTGTTTCAAGGTCGGATGTGAACAACGCCAGTGTCCTAGGCACTTCAGAAGGTCAGCACTGTGCGGATGCTGCAATGAGAAAAGAAAAATTAGGTTACAAACATGTTTCTCTGAGCCGACTGTATAAATGATCTATTCCTCTCACCTCTCTCCAGTATGCATGAGGTCGAATCCCTCATTGATCTTGTCAAAGGGCAGGGTGTGGGTCACGAACTCATCCACCTTCATCTTCTTATTCATGTAGTCTTCCACCAGTTTAGGAACGCTCTCCACACTCTTCCACCCTGGGGGTGAATATCAAAACCACTTTAACAACTGGAATTCTCATTTAGCCAGAGCATAACTGTTTGAACAGCACTGCTGTTCCACCAAAAGGCCTTGGAAAAGGCATTTATTCGCCAACCAAACAGCTAAATAGCTGCTCAGGCTTTAATTGGTAGAACTAAAAAGATGAGAAGCGATAAAAAAAAAAAAACTACTGTATTTTACATGCTGAAATTAACTGCTTATGCCTTCCACAAACCACCTCAAGGCTAATAAAATACCAATACGTACATTTTAATTAGAAAGCAATTTGCTACCTTTGAGTCCAAATTCTTCAAAGAAAAGTTGTGCTCCAGTTTAAACTCATCACTCTCAAGTCGCAAACTTTTGGCTAATAAAGTGGATTGTAACAAAGCATAATTACCCATAATTAAATTTGAAATATGCAAAAGGTTTTGAACTCGCAGGAAGTTGAAGCTGCAGCCAGACCACATTATGCCCTTTGTGACAAGCAATTTCCTAACACGGTCAGTCACCTCCAAAGGCTGTGCCCCTCCACACTCGTCCTGTCACCAGCTGGAATGGTCTGGTCGAGATCTCCTGTCCAGCTCCGGCTACACCGATGATGACACTTTCACCCCATCCTTTGTGGCATGCCTCCAGAGCAGCTCTCTGAAATAATAACATGCTAATTTTCCTGGTTTCTAGGAGTTGCCAACTTCTGAAAACTGTTTTGCATGCTGCTTGTGCCACCTGTTGAGAGCGCTGAACACTATATTATTTACACTGGGTCTACTATGTACACCAAATGATCACAATTCATTTATCACAATGTTTGATATGTTTCTTGCTGCTATTTCTGTATGATGTTCCTCATTATACAATGTGATCACAGAGTACATCTCACCATGATTTGCACACTTCCAATGCACTCAAAAGAGTAGTCCACACCCCCGTCGGTCATCTCCACCAGGACCTCCTGGATGGGCTTGCTGTGGTCCTTGGGGTTCACAAACTCGGTGGCTCCAAACTCCTTGGCTCTCTCAAACTTTGCAGGGTTGATGTCCACACCAATGATCCTGGTTGCCCCTGCAACCTTGCATCCCATAATAACAGCCAAGCCAACAGCACCAAGGCCAAATATGGCACAGGTGGAACCAGGCTCAACCTGCATGTGTATGAGGAAGAAAAGCAATGTCAGAATAATACTAAATTAGAATTCTGCATAAAGTGACTATGTGTGAACTTTAAAGCTGTTTTGTAGCTTTGCCACATTCAGTTATACAAATATCAGAGCTGGATCTGTTTGCATTTGATATTGCAATTTCTCTGTTATTAATGTATGCAAGTACCAGGGATTAAAAAAGATGACAAAAACTTGGAAAAACACTGAACAACGGAGTCCCATGTCAAGCTCTTTGTAAAGACGCCAATGAATGTTTTTTAATTTTCTCATGAATCGTTAACACGTCAAAAACAGACTTTTTTTGGGTCAAAATAATGTCCCTATGAAATTCAGGAAAAAAAAAAACAAAACAAAACAACAACAACTTGGAAACAAACGCCCTTGGCAACAATTCATTTTCACATCAAATCTGCATGATTAATAAGGGTGTCCCACTTCAGAGTGAAACCTGCGAACAATGACAATGTTGTCCTTTGGGCAACAAACTTGTTCTGCATAACGAGCTTTAAACAGTAAAATGAGTCACAAACGTCCTACGGCGTTTAGAAATAAACTTGTGCACAAATGCTTCTTTTTTATGCGTAGGCTGTCTTATACTGCAGCATGGCAAACGGCCTGTGAAACCCACCTTGGCGGTATTAAGAGCAGCGCCGTAACCTGTTGAAATGCCACATCCGAGAAGGCACACTTTGTCCAGCGGAGCATCCTTGTTCACCTTGGCCAGAGAGATGTCGGCCACCACAGTGTACTCCGAGAAGGTGCTGGTCCCCATGAAGTGGAACACTTGCTTGCCTTTGCAAGTGAAGCGTGAGGTCTTGTCAGGGAGCAGTCCCTGGCCCTGGGTTACTCTGCAGGGTGGAAGCACAAGGAAAAGATGATTTCTTTTCATGTATATATGTATGATGAGACTGAATTGCCGTGCACTTCAGTGCAGAGCAGGCGGGAGCTCAAACTGATGATGACGGAGCTTTGATTTGGTTGCCCTGGGGTGCAGCGCTTCAGGCTGTGAGTTCAACTACTGAGGTCACAAAGAAATCATTTTTTGATTTCATTTTTATCGTTAAAAAAAAAAAAAAAAAAGAAGAAGAAGACAGTTTTCACGGAGGTTGGTAGAAACTAGTCGGACAGTATTACCTTATTTTCTGGCAAAGGTTGGTCTTGGGATTTTTGCAGAATTTGCATTCACCGCACTGTGGCACATACAACGGGACGACAGTATCGCCTTGGTGGAGAAGAAACATACATCATCAGTAGTCACACAAAATATGTATTCACAACAGCATACACAAGTTTTAAATTAACCATGTTGCCTGGCTGCTTCATACCTGGTTTGAATTTGGTGACGCCCTCACCAACGCTCTCCACTGTTCCAGCGCCCTCGTGGCCCAAGATGACAGGGAAAATCCCCTCGGGGTCACTGCCGCTCAGAGTGTAGGCATCTGTATGACACACCCCTGTAGCAAAGATCTGAGAGGTACGACGTCATTTCAAGATCAGCTGCTTGATGCAAGAGCAGGACATGAATTGGCCAGATTTTAACATGATTACAGCATTTCTGAGGCAATTTCAGTTAATCTTTAAAGCTCAACACATGTGTGATTCTCTCTGAGGTGAATGAATCGTCACTTTTCTGCCTCCCTGAAAAAGAAAAAACTAGACACCATCTAAAAAGAGCCTCCTCACTGAGCCAGCCTCTTTATCAGTTGCTTTCACGCTAGGCTTTTTTTTTAAACATGGTGCAACGGTTTGATTTACCTTGATGCGAACTTCATTGGCCTTAGGTGGGGCCACTTCAACCTCCTCAATGGACAGAGGCTTCCCCGGTTCCCAGGCCACGGCTGCCTTGCACTTGATCACCTGAAGGCAAAGCACAATTTTTCATCAATTAGCTGTCACTGAGTACCTGCAGTCATAGGTTGACTTTGGCTTTCGTGTCTGTGGCAGCTCGAGCTGGCTGCACAGTGTAGCTGCACTTTGAACTTTATCGGAGTTAATTCAGAGCCAGTATTTCACCGTTGCTCTACTTTAAAACCATTAACCCAATACGCATTTTTTCAGCTGCTTCAGCTTCCTGATGCCAAATGACTGAAACGTGGCTACGATTTGTCGTCGACCAAAATTAGTTTTCGCCATTTTAGGTCGCCCTCTGAACTCAGCTGAACTCAAGACCGCTCTCGGGACAACTTGTAAATACCAGAAATGACCTGCTGACCAGAGATCTCTGACAAGTGAACCGTAATTCTTAGTACTTGTTCATTCAGCACGTGAATGCGGGCACGTTTGTTGAGAAAAACTCGCTTTGTTTAAGCTACAGGTGAAATTTATGCTAAAATTACGAAACATATCTGAGGAAGGAATGCATTTTAAGTCTTCTTGCGCATTTTGTGAGAAGTGTACCTACTTTCCCAGCTGTCTCCATGTCCGTTTCTTCAGCGCGAGAGCATAGGCGGTGCGCAGCCGTAAAGGAGTTAACCTCTCGACCAATGAGAAACGAGGACACGCAGATTGCGCATGACGTAATGCCGGCGGCGGAAAAAAATCATTTCCATTCCTTCAGTTTGAAGTGTAAACCCAGGCCAGACAGACCAAGAGCTTTAAAAACGTTTTAAATATCTTTTTTTAAAAAGTGGATATACAGTCTATGATATAAATATCAAAATATGAAAGCAAAAGGACTTTCTTCACCTTGAATATTGTAGTTTCACAAATTAACAACTGAGCCAAATTCATCAACTGATGAAGACACGTGGTGTGTTTGAGAGCTTTGAATAGAGTGGGACTCAACACACAACTTATTTGGTCTATAACTTACATAGTCTGTATTTCTGAATATACTTACAGTAGGACAGTGAGGTTCTGATTTGTAGTCCATCCATTAACTATAACAGCACATTTTGTTTAGGTTTCAGTGCACTCATCACAGTAATTAATGAATATTGTATAATTGTTTTTGAAAAAGTTAAATAACCTAGTTGAAAAATTATATCTATAACTTCCTCGATGATATTTCCAGAATCTATGACTATACAAAGATTTTTCATCGCAATAGTTTAACTACAGGACACAAGGTGTCAGAAAAGTCCATCAGCATATGTGTGTGCTGCGTAGGTTTCAAGTTTGCACATCAAACTTTTGCATGTTGGACCACGACTGCCTCCAAACATTGTGAGGTCACAAATCACATTTGTAAATCCATGTCCGAAAACTCAGATTTAAGGTGAAACTTTACCCTTTCAGCAGATGAATGTGAAATCTTCACACATCATCCTGCACAGTGAAGATCAAACCTCAATGTGGACTGACAATAAGAAAAACACATTTTCTGAACCCTAACTTGCTGTATACACTTTAGGATGGCGTTTGGAATTATATTTCTAAAACGTGACGATTTAAAACAAAGACAGTTACAAAGCACCTTTTAATCAAGGCCAAAAATGTGACAATATTCTGCTCAAGATTTTACAAATTACGGGCATGAAAATGTTTTCAACTAACAGCGTATAAAGTCTGCTTTCCCACACTTTTTCCCATATCTGAGGAACACATGAGGTTTGTGTGTGTATCTCATTAAATCAAACATCTGACCTGACCAAACATTTTAACACAATCAGCACAGGACAATTACATGCCTGTTCACAAAGGGACCCAATAGTCCTCTCTAACAGGTGAAAAAGGTCCTCTCTATGTTACAGAGATGCATACATATGAACCTTTTAAATAAAAATTATGAAGATCCATCACACCTTCAAAAGTGGTACAAAAATAAAACAAAGAGAGAAAATCCATTCAAGTTCTAGAAATAGAGGAAATGTCCATATTCTCCAACAGGCCAGCCCCTGGTATAGAACGCAGCCTTTTCACTTGTGTAGCAGAAGACTGGAATGGGACGGTCGTACCAGACCATCACTGTCAGATCACTTCCCACCTACAAGCAAATAACAAATGTGTTAGTACAGTCACACCAGAAAAGACAGCTCATTTTGTAAAACACTGAAAAAAGGACCAACCTCTGAATCCACGTCCGCCACCACCTCCTCTTCCTCTGAAGCCTCCTCCACCGCGTCCACCTCCGAATCCTCCACCCCTGCCGCCTCCACCACGGCCGCCTCCGAATCCACCCCTGCCACCTCGAAAACCACCTGAAACAAAAACAGCAAACGTGAATTAATCACACCACTCTTATAATCTGTGCTCTAAGCAGTCAGACAGGAACCACTGAGCTTTTATTTCCACTTTAAAAGCAGCTAAGACTGACAGACCATTTTAGAAGTTCACAAATATGGGAAAAACTCCAATTGTATCATGGGCTACACATTCATCAACAATGGGAGACAGGATTATTCAAAATGAGAGAGGCCTCACCTCCACGACCACCACCTCTTCCTCCACCTCGACCCCCTCTTGGCGGACCCTTCTCGCCTGGTGGCCTGGGGAGGAATCTCTGCAGCGGGAGTAGCTTCATTGGATCTATATAAAACTAAGAGACATTGCAAATTTCATACAGGGTAGTACACAGAGGCACTGAAATACTTTTCAGGAGGAAAATTAACTACATTAAAATGTAATGTCCTTTATACCTTCTGCAGCTTCTTAAATGAAGACGCCTTCATATTTTCAGAAAGTTTGACTGAAAAGTACTGCGTGGAAAGGTTAAGGAATTCACATGATTTTGAGCAGCAACAGTGTTATTTCACGATATTTCACCACAGATTGTGTCAGAGCTCCGGAGACTGAAATGTGGACAGACAACAGAAAGGATACAAAGTCCCGGAGCTGGCCGAATATCTCATCCACCTTCCCGATCTGTTCCTTGTTTTCCAAGTACACTGGCGCGTTGAAGTAGGGAACTTTGTTTTCTTCTGTTGTACACTTACACACAATGTCATCTTCACATGGATGCATGAACTCTCCCAGTGCTGCACAGAAGAAACACAATGAACCACAGTTAGCTGCGTGAAGGTGTTCGAGCCATCATTGCAAAGGCCCAGTTCCATAAGTCTGCAACTGTGCAGACTTTGCTCAAGGAAATAACAAACAATTCATGGTGTTAGGACATTACAACGGTGATGCCAGTGGATTTTTTTTAAGTATTAAAAAACAAACATCAACAAAACATGAAAGAAGCAAAAACAATATTTGAGATGATTATTTAGACCAAAGTTTGATATATCACAATTACAAAAAATGTGACTTTCCGAGTCATGATTACAAATTGAATTGGTATTAATTATACTTTTCCTGTGACGTAAACAAGGTATTACTCTCATACAGGTGATGTGACACCATTTAAACTGTGATGGCTCAGTGTTTAGTGCTCAGGGTGGATTCTGGAGCTGGACCCAGTAACAAAAACAACTTAGGAAAGTATTGTCACTTCATTACTCCAGCCTTAACCTCAGTCAAACAGCTCACTGTTACCAACATTAGCTTCTGCAACATCTTTTCAACATTACCGGTTTGTGAATTTACGATCTTACCGACAACATATTCTGGAGGTCCGTAGTCTTGTTGCCTATTAAAACCACCCCTGCCACCACCTCGACCAAATCCTCCACCTCCCCTGCCTCCTCCAAATCCTCCTCTGCCTCCTCCACCTCGGTTAAATCCTCCACCTCTTCCACCACCCCGTCCACCTCCTCCTCTAAAAGACATTTTTTCTTCAAATCCTCTGTGAGAAACACGACAAAAGAGAGGAAATAAGTCAGTGCAACAACAGCAAAACACTTAACACTGTGGCGTGAAGACGTCGCACTCAGTGATTTAACACAGTGGATTCGGCTGCGCTACAAAAGTTTTAGCTAGCATGCTAGCTCAATTCAGTCATTCCAACTACAAAAATACACCCCTATTTCTTCCGGAAATCGATAAATTACGTACTGGCTTCAAAATGTAAACGCTGAAAAGTCTGCAAGACTTTATACACACAGTTACGACAAATTACTCACAAATTCGCTCAGCTAGCAGCAGCTATTTACTCTGACGATCTTGTCAGGACTTCCATGCGATGACAACACGTGTGGCCAAAGGCTGCCGTAAAGGTACCAAGCAGTGTCGGCAAGTGTCGTAAACTCAGGTCCCTACCGCGGATGTGACAAACAACCGTTAGTTAGTTAACTCCACAGGTAATAGGAAACAGCCTCGGTCCGTATGAATTTATAGACTCGATTGTTGATGTAATATGGCACAAAGTTATCTGTGTGTGACTTGGTGATGTACGCATGTTTAAATATCCTGTTAATATAACTATTTTATTCAAATGCAGGGAATATAATCACTAAACACCTGTAAACAATGACAACAACAGGTCAGGTAAGTTAACCCCCCCCCCCCCATCTACGGTATATTCACGGTTTGTTTTATAAGTAGTAGAAACTGAGTTCATTTTTGCTTGAATCTGTCTATTCTGATGGTCAGGTTCAACACCCAGTTTAGCCCCATTTTGTTACATTGTATAAAGGGGGTTTGGCCATTATTCCATAAACAGTGGCCACAACCTTTCCCTCTTAAGTGTCTTCTTATTTGAGACAGGCTAAAAAAATAAATAAATAAACACTGACACACAAAACCTAACAATGAAAGTGTATTTTTCTCCCACAGGTGATCAAATGCAAGGCAGCTGTTGCATGGGGGCCTGGGAAGCCTCTCTCCATTGAGGATGTGGAGGTGGCTCCACCTAAGGTCCATGAAGTCCGCATCAAGGTCAGCATCCTAACTTTGTCTATAATGCAAGAAAACTGGATGCTTTGGTTGGAAATCTGTCACGTGAATCAGCACCTTGCTTATTTGTACAGATTGTTGCCACAGGTGTGTGCCACACAGACTGGGAGTACCTGTTTGAGACTGGAAAAGGGATGAAGTTTAGACCGTTCCCATTAGTGCTTGGCCATGAAGCAGCAGGGGTAGTGGAGAGCGTTGGTCCAGAAGTCACCAAATTCTCAGCAGGTAAAATGCACAGCTCGTGGCATACAAGGACATTTAGTTTTGATTCCTCTTCTTAAGTATTCTGTCTGCTTTTTGTTGTTTCCACAGGTGATAAAGTTATTCCTCTTTTCCTGCCACAATGTGAGGAGTGTGAACGGTGTCTGAGTCCTAAGACAAATCACTGCAAAAGGAACTGGTGATTCCACTGCCATATGTTTACACTCACATTTACACAGTGGTGGAAGAAGTATTTACATCTTTTACTGAAGTAAAAGTACCAGTATATTGATGCAAAAATACTCCAATGCATTCAAAATCCTACCGAAGTAAATACACGTTTTTCTTTTATAAAAGTAAAAGAAAAATGGCTCCTGTGACTGCTGCATTATTCTATATGCATGACATTATTGGACTGCTAATGTTGATGCAACAAAGCAGCATTTCAGTTTGAACTACTTATATACAGTAAGGTAGTTTAGTTTAGAGGTTGCCCAACAAAAGGGGAGATCTGAGAGGTTATGAGATGATTAATGGAGAAGGGAAAGAAGAAAACTCTCTTCACTCAGTGTTTCTTTTTTGTGGTTTTAGGGCAAATACACAAGCGGGTGTGCTGGCTGATGGCACAAGCAGGATATCTTGCAAGGGGCAGCGTGTATACCAATTCCTTGGCGTCAGTTCTTTCTCCCAGTACACTGTGGTTCCTGATACCTCACTTACAAAGATAAGAAGCGATGCACCGCTGGATAAAGTGTGTCTCCTCGGCTGTGGTGTGTCCACTGGTTATGGTGCTGCTGTTAATACAGGCAAGGTAAGAGTAATCATTCAAATCAGATGCAGATATAATGCCTACATAAGCATTTAGAAACAGCTGAGTCCTATTATAACAAAATGGAACTACAGCTGAAGGAAAACATCTTTGTTGTAACTTTTATTTGACATTTTCGTAAGTCACTGCCTGGTGATGTTAACAGTATAAGGCAGAGCTGTGGTAATTTGTTTTGCCCACTAGATGTCAGTATATAAAATGAACACTGCATTAGAGTAGATTCATGAGAAAAACACATTTATATGTCAAGACTAACATAGGTTAAAAGTTGACCATGTGAGGATGGTTACGCATTCAATCTGGCTCACTTCACCTGTTTCACCAAACTCACTTTGCTCATGTCATGTGTTCGGGCTGGCCTAATGTTTAGAGTGGATGGGAACAATTGAAACTGGGATCCAGTGACCCGCCACTTAAAATGACTAAAGATCTGTAGAGAACCTAAAGATGTGTAGAGCATCCCCAACATATACACAACATATACAGTAGAAATGATCAACATCAAGCACTGCTCAGTAGTGTTGTTACGGTAAACTCTTGAAAACAAAGTGAAACTATGAATAAAATTAAAATCGTGGCAAATCATTCTTGCATACCGCATAACTCCAGCTAATGGAAAAATTTAAGTGAGGTGAGTGCAAAGTGAAGTTAAATTAAGATTTTTGATATTTTATTTAAACTGTGCTTTTCAAATCAGACTTGCAAAATCCTTGACAAATAATGAATAAAAGCCAATAAGGCTTGAAAACCTCATTAATTAAAATCAAGCTTACATAAGAATAAAACTGGCTAATACAAGCAGTCGGCGAGATGAGGGGAGATGTTGTTCACCTTGTTCGCTAAATGACCAAAATGCATCACCCTTCTTAACCTGCCACCCCCCACTCCACTCCCTAGTAGCAGAGGGGCAGGGGTCTTGTTTAGTTGGGTATGTCAGATTACTCTGCCTGACTCATTGATCCCTTATCTGACTGAGGTTTGTGGAAGTTAGACCCTATGGCCCCGACCATGACTCTGAAATATCAGTAGTCTAACTGTGGTGTGTATTTATAAATCCATGGTTGTGCTGAAGTAGCAGATGGATTATTAACTGTGCCTTTTTCTCTCATTCCTGCCCTTCCATTAGTTTGATCTTGGACCTATATTCTCTAAACAATAAACTATAATAACTCAGTTCTATACTATATTATAGCCTATTTACTCTATGGAGTAGAGTCACCTTCATGATCAAAGTGACAAGTAGCAACATGTAATCTCATCAGATGTCTCTTTTGCGTGACTGGCACTCAAATTGTGTGCATTCAGGTTGAAAGAGATTCCTCATGTGCCGTGTTTGGGCTCGGAGCTGTCGGACTGGCCGCCGTCATGGGCTGCCAGGTTGCTGGGGCGAGAAGGATCATCGGGGTTGACATCAACCCTCACAAGTTTGAGAAAGCCAAAGTGTTTGGAGCCACAGAATGCGTCAACCCCAGAGATCACACCAAGCCCATCCAGGAAGTTCTGGTGGAGATGACAGATGGAGGAGTGGACTTCGCTCTGGAGTGTGTTGGAAGTCCAGCTGTCATGGTGGGTGTCACAGTCCCTTTGAGTAGTTTCAAGTGTGTGAAACGTAGGAATCCTCTAGTAGTCTATACAGCATCACTACAAAGAAGTTCAGCCAAAACAAAATACAGCACAATTACACAACTTGTAATTGTGAAATTGTGATCTTTATCATTATTTAAATTTATATTTGAAAAGGAGTATCAATTAAGACAAGCGGTGCTTTGTGTTGTCCAAGACTGCTGCACTCGAGTCTACAGCAGATGCCTGGGGCATGTGCGTCATTGCTGGGTGGACGGAGACAGAAGCAATGAGCGTCAAGGTTGAGAAGATCCTGATGGGACGCACCTTGAAGGGAACTTATTTTGGGGGTGAGCTTAAGTCTATTATGACTAATGGTTCCTGCAAAAATTGGCCTTCCATACTGCTTCAGTAACAGTTTATTGTAACATAATAACATAATAAGTTAACGATAACGTAATGTGAGTCACTTAAAATTCAGTGTATCATTGTTCAAGTAAGGATTCCCTGGAAAATATTCTGGGCCAATTTGATGTTAGACTTTGAAAAAATGTTGAAAACTAAAACATAACTGCTAAACATATTTTCATTACAGCTTCAAGTAACGATGTGTGTTTATTATTGAGGTGAAAATTGACAGGAAAAATGCCTATCACAAGTTTTCAGAGCCTGAGGTGATGTCCTCTAATTGCTTGTTTAGTCTGCTCAACAGTCCCAAACCAAAACATATTGAATTTACAATTATATAAACCAAAGAAAAACAAGAGCCAGTGAATGTTAACAGTTTTGGTTGATTAATGACAGCAACAATTAATTGGGCTTCTGAGTTGTTGCCCATGCACCAATCAGTTGATGGTTCCAGCTGGAGTTTTCATGAAAGTCCTCCACAATCAAAGAGTGGAGGCTTTTTTCTGACTGTTTAATGGGCAAACAGGGACAAATTTGCTGAGAAGAGGCCAGAAGCTAATAGTGGCTTCAAGCCAGCTCAACCAGAATGCAATGCAGCCACACACACATTTACAGTGAGGAAAGAGGCTTTGGTCATAATATTTATAGCATAAAGTGTAAGTTTTGCGCAGTGCAGTATGTAACCATATGCTCTCATGTGATTGAAAGTAACAAGTCTGCACCTGTTATCTCATTTGTCAAATTTGAAATATGGGAAATCATTAAATAAAGCAGAAAATGAGGCAGGCTGAGGGAAAGTAGGTCCACCAGCGCAAAAATAATTAATCAGAATCTAACACCTGACATGCACTGAGCATCAAAGATTTAGAGTATCTAACATCAAAAGGAAGGGGGGCAGTTCATTTCGGGGTGAAAAAAGTGAGATAACACACAAAAAATGGACCAGTCGGCTAGTTTGTGATTCCTTTTCCCGCTCTGAAGGTTGGAAGAGTGTGCAGGATGTGCCTAAACTAGTAGATGAGTACATGGACAGCAAGCTGAGGCTGGATGAGTTTATCACCCACAACCTCCCGCTGGGTCACATCAACGAGGCCTTTGACACTTTGAAAAGTGGGAACAGGTAAGACCCGATTTATAGGTGGCTGCTAGTTAGTAAGCTTTAACCTCCTCAATTATTGAGACAAACCCTGATCAAAGGTTACAGCATTTTCCTAAATACACTGACCCAGCATCAACTTATCGATTAATTAATCATTACATTTATATGTTTTACATTATATATTAGGTCTGTGGGTAACTCAGTGACTTCACTTATTCTAACGTATTTTTTTCTTTTTTTTAGCATCCGTACTGTAATCAGTCTGTGGCAAGAGGAGGCTCAACCTGAAGTGGCAACTTCATAGGATGATGCATTGACATTCAGTGTCATTGTAATGATATTTCACGGGTAATTCTGCAACGTGTGGTCTCAAAATGTTTGTCTTAAAAGTCTTAAAAAAAAGTATTAAAATGTTTCCCCTGCTTGGCTTGTAGAAAGTACTCTCCTTGGCCACTAGATGGCAGTCTTACGTCATGTAAAAGCTCCTGTGTTTGCATCCTCGAATGCCGTCTAACTTTATAAAGACCTTTTCTATCTGCAAAGGATTCTGTATTTTCATTCAGATTAAATTCTGATGTTGTTTTTTGTCGTCTGTCACAGACTCGATCAAAAGGGAGAAACACCACAGAATGTTCAGTGCACTGGTGTAAAATGATACCCAATGTAATTCATAGATATATACAGCATCTGCAGTAACAACAAGACAAATTCTCTCTACATCTGTCATACTTGGCAGCTACAGTGATTTTGGTCCTGATAGCAACGTGAAGCGATAGTTGGAATTAAACACCCTTGTACAGAAGATGGGGTAAAAGTCGGAGGAACCAAATGGCTGAATCTGTCATCAGTCATGGAGGCGTATCTGCTTCATGTGGTCAGGCTTACCAAATTTCATCCGCGGTAATATATATTGATTTAAAAGGGAGCCGACGAGGAGGGCTAAAATGACAGTTGCGGGCTGTCAAGACAGAAGACAAAAGGTTGTTTGGGGAATGCGTCTCGGTGAGGAACTGAAATAGCTGTCCAAGGAATTTGTTTTATTGAAGTTCCATTCAGATCAAATGAATACCCCTGGCAGCCCCCCCCCCCGTTTTCCATCTTTATTCAAAACGGAAAATTAATTGGTGCTCTTCCTCTTATGTTGGTCTCCTCTGTCTGTGTCCTATCAATCACAGATTATACAGCTTAGACACCTCCCTCCTCCTCCTCCCAAAGAATCTCAAAGTAAAGAGAGTTTTCGAGAAATAGGAAGCAGAATGATGATCAAAAGAAAGAGGAAGACACGTTTTGATAGGTGGTTATGTGGCTGGGCACACTCATCAATGAATGTGGGACATGCTCACAGATTTATAAGGCTTTCTCGGGGGCATGTGTCCACCTCATATATGGGAAAACTATCCAAAGTGACGACCATAAGTCTCCTACCTTTTTTTTCCCCTTTGCGTTTGAACTCCACTACCTCTAGAATTGTCACAGCATCGTGCAACTGATACAGGGAGGACGTGCTATGTGAATCTCCCCACAGCATGGTGCACATTTTTGAAAGTCTTAACTGTCCATCTTGTCATGTTACACATAGGTCTGTGCAACATTTCTGCAGATACCTACTGGATAGGAAACGTTGGCATGAAGCGGAATGGAGCCGAGTACAGACAGCTAACATTTGCAAACGTGGAAATCATATTTACATTTTTATTTCTATCTCTTTTTTTTTAACCTCCTGCTGTCACCACTTCCCTGCAACAACTCAGTCAGACCTGAGTCTCCGTGAAGATAATTGACAAACAACAGAAATGCCAGATGAGGTAAATGCCATCACACAAATAAAGACATGTCTGGGAAAAGAAATGTGAAAAAACGCTGCCTTGCCTTTCACAATATTTAGATTGGGATCAAGAGATTTCCTCCTATTTATTAAGCTTTTTTTCCTGTGTGACAGACAGATGATGGCACATTAAATGTGATGAGAACATAAAAATAATAGGTGGAAAACATCCTGTTTTAACAACGACAGTGTTTTTATTGTTACAGACAACACAGAATATGATGCACCAATACCCATTTGCACACACTGTAATTGATTCAAGTGGCAAATACATACAGTGCATCATCCACCAGGAGCTACAAGAAGAGCTGTCTTCACACAAGACTGATTCAGTATATGTTCACTACTGTCCATTAAAAATTTAGGACATATTTGTGTAGCTTTACCCGATGTTGGTCAAGCTTACTTTCACATTGTGGCTGTTTCTCTCAGTGAAAACAACTGTGGGGAGAATTCAAAGCAAACATGAAAAAAGGCTGGTTTATTTACTGAAGAGTACAGTCTGTGAACTGTATTTCTCATGTTCTTTTGGCCAAGATCCAGCCAAGGCCACAATGTTTTTGACCAGACTAGACAATCAACTCTGACGCAATGTTCAGATGACACGCCTTTGAGTAAGAACAATTCTGTCTGGGGGACCTAAATGTGTTCATTTACTCTACTTTCATGTAATCCTTAGACACTTTAGTTTACTTTGTTGTCTGCATGCTACATGTATGGTTAGCCTGCAGCAACTAACTGTCACACTCTGGAAAGCATAGGCGTAAATAATTAAATTAACGACGGCTGAGTTGCATGTATCTTCTGTTTTAGAGTGCATGTTGGCTTACTCTCACTGTCATAACCGAATCATTAACACCTGCTCTTTTTCGAGAGTCAAAATGTCTGCTGTGAAAAAAGCACATAAAGGAAAGCTGTCTATTTTAAAGAGACATTATTTTTAATCTCAAGCCCATTACATTCTTTTGTACACTTGGTCTAAATGTCTGCCATTTTGTGGACATGAAACTCAAAATCACATTAGTCAGTCAAAAAAACTACTGTATGAACATCTCTGAGAAATGAGCTAGAGGGGAAAGCCCGTCAGAAAGAGACATAGTGACACACAGAGATAGAGCGATGGATATACTGTATAGCCCCAACGGCTATGGAAGAACGGCCCACTTAAGTCACCAAAGACTGCCAATGTGAGGCCCCTGTTTTATCAGCAAATCCTGGCCATTATACGGCTAATGCCAGGCATTGCCTGTGACATCCCCAGCCTTTCTCTGACACGGTTAGCTTTAGCTTCTGTGTCAGTGGAATATACCCAGCTTCACTAGAGGACAGCACAATGCAGCACTTACTGGAGTGTTCTTGAGGGGCAGGTTTTCCGCTGCAGTAGTGCACAAATCTGACACAGTAGGGTATCGTTACCAAGGGAAAGATTATTTTATCTCTCACACTTTTAGAATAACTGAAAAGCTGCCATGTTCTAGGCTTAATATCAAAGCATTTTGACATTATAAAGGGTCTTGAATGGGTTACCAGTACTAAAAACTTTGTAGAATTTAAGGTGTGAAACTGCTTTTGCTTTTTCAGAGGCAACAATGGTCTACTCTTACGATGCTTCAAATGCAGTCTGTCCATACTTGTGCACAAGAAAAAAGCACATGTAGTGGGAGATGCACAGGCTACTTTTCCAAAATCTTACAAAAGACATTTTGTTGGCACTCGCCATGAATAAATACAATACAAAAGTGCACTTCAGAGGCCTTGTTGTAATACAATACCCTGATAATGAGTGTATCATGCTCCTCTCATTGTGCCATGCAGTACCATGTGTTTTGTATTTTGTAACCTGTCAATCATATTGTGTCAGTGTTTTATAGTTAAGTTGCAACAGAAATAGACAACAAAGAACAGGATTAGACAGACCACACATGGCTATTAACAAAGAGACACACAAACACACACACATAAAGGGATAGATGCGTGACAGGTCTAAGCTTTTGTTGTGTTTTGTCTGACAGCAGCAGTAAAGTAGTAATTGAGAGATTAGCTCTAAGGTGCTATCATGGCACTCCTTTGTTTGGTCTCCCCCTTAACTGGTCACACAGAACAATTCTAGCATGCGTGGGAAGGAGTCACACACTGAGATAGATAATGTCATTTGTCTTATTTGGATCTTTTGAATCTGTCATAAATGGCCTGGTTCAAAAATAGCATCCTTAGCAAAGACTTTGTACAATATAATATTTTGATTATAGGTAAGTTTCATACCTTGATTATCAAATGGAAGAATTGCAGATATGTTCATACCCTTGTCTTAAATTATTATTGTCCTACAAGTTAATGATTGAATATAATGCCCTAAAAAAGTAGAATAACTCCATCTTAGAACGTTTGACCTTGTGGGCTTGACAGAGCTCATCCATGACAGACTTGGACCTAGCCCTGCACATCCCCTCTGCCACAATGCTTTTTTCATTGTGCCAGCAGTGAGTCAACAGAGCCATTTCATGTGGTTATGGGCTGGAGGTAGGGGGAGATATTTCTCTTAGACCCTGTGTGTTTACCCCCTAATCCCCGAGAAGAAGTTCACAAGCATGAGGAAAGTACGGGGAGATTTAGCTACCTCCCAAACCTGCTCAGTTTACCGCTCCCCTGTTTTCGGCAGCCACGTGGGGCTCGGGTAATTCCTGGGAATGTTTGGGAAGGGGTTTTTGTGTGAGAGAGTGTGTGTGGTTGTAAGAGTATAATTAGTATGAAATTGCCGGTTGCGTTCCAATATGGAACAATTAACAATAGGCCATACATGATACAGTCAGAATGTGTGCATGTACAGCGTTCATCAAGAATGTCGTCTACTGCTGTTATCTTCTTCTTTTTAGGTGTTGCTACGTGCTAAAAAACTGTCAGTTCAGTCATAACTTGTATATTATTAATATGGTAAATGGACTGCATTAACATAGATCTTCTCTAGTCTACAACAGTCTACGACAACTCAACGCACCCTCCGACACATGCCATATTTACCAAATCACACACACATACACACAGCCATCAAGACCAATTTGGCTTCAGTATCTTACCCCAGGACACATCGACAGGTAGACTGCAGGAGTCCGGGATCGATGCACAGGCCTTCTGGTGAGTTGACGATCCGCTCTATCTCCTGAGCCAAATGGACCCATAGTAGCAAGTTCAGACTTTAGAAACTGCGAGAGGAGATTTTCCTGCCGGCCTAAGTTTGCACCCATATAGGTCAGGGGTATAACTTATAGCCAATCCCTGTCGTGCCTCATAATTGATAAATAGAATTTTGAACTGTGTTCTTGAGGCAGCTGAAAGCCCAAAAAAATGATATATCCCCCTCTGTTACTTTCAGTTAACAGCCTTGTAGCTGCATTTTGGATCAATGACAGATGATTTAGTGCGTTTTTACTTAATGAATATAGAGTGTTACAATAATCAAGATACATTAAATGAGAACATTAATTTCTCTAGGTCTGCAGCAGACAAATGAATGGATTACTACTACTACTACAACTACTACTACTACTACTATCAATAGTGATGATAATAATAGTATGATAGTAATAATAAATACAAACAGGATAAACCACCATAATGTTACTTCGTGATGCCATAACAAGCAATAAAGCTGTAGAGATCTTTTCTGCTGCTCTTCTCATTTTAAATTGCTTTGGATGAGAGTGACAGATAAATGGCTAAAATGCTAATCTAATCTAAAAATGTTTCTTTTTACAATAATAATTAATTGTACTTCTTATTACTTAGAGCAACTTCTCCTTGCACCACTGAGAAAAATATCATTGTGCTTATTGTGCTTGGCCCTGAAAAAGACTCGTGAGAGGTTACAGTATGGGTCCTTACATTTCTGTCTCGCTTGATATATCTTCCAGCGTTGCTTCAAATGAGTCTCAAGGTTGTGGTCGGACACGAAAAGTCCAAATGAGTGTGTGGTGACTCATAGTTACCTTGTTATACCGCCACAGTAAAGTACATCATTCTGTTTTTCTCCTTCTGCTCCTGACAGCTCACTGTTGTCCAAAGATGAGGCTCCCAAATCACTGCTCCTTGGCCCGCTGCCAGGCCACAAAAGGATTGGGCCAATCCCAAAAAATACACTTCTAACTGAACACAGTTGAAACACTTTTCTTTGGCTTGTAATTGTGGTGAAAAGAAAAGAAACCTGAAATGATCCATTATAGGTGCCTGGGCCTATTACTCATTCTCAAGCATCCCACAGTTTTCAGTTATACATTGGCAGACAGGATAGAAGTTATGTATATCTTAAATGTATAGCTGGAGCTCTTAGCCAGTAAATAAAAAATATAAAATATATTGAATGAAATAGACTTATTCAGTTATTCTTCCCCACTTTGGTATTACCTTTCATTAGAGTTTATATAGCTGGCATCAAGCACTAATTAAGACTCACGAGTTGTGGACATAATAGTGACATTGATGTTGTTTAGGGTTGCTCAGATCGACCAAACCGAGAAACCACAAGGAGCTTTTATTGAGTACCAAAAGTTGTTGTTCATAAGTGTGAAAAATGTAAGAAATTGACAGAAAAAAAGACAGAAAAAGTGGTTTGTTTACAGTCTGTGGTCGGGAGGAGCCATAATGGTAGAAATGGTGTACTATTAGCTGTTGGTTTAAATCTTTGGTGATAGATTTAAAGCAATAGCTACAAGCAATGCGACAAACATTTGTTAAATCAGCGTTAACAGTTTCACATAAAACAGGTGAATGTAAAAAATGTACCGTCTTGTTTCATCTAAACTAGCACAGTAAGAACTTTCCTCCATCTCGTTCATTCCGGTTTTCACTTCCTGCCCTCCGTCTGAATTTTACATCATGTGACTGCAAACAACCTCGACCCTTCCCTAAACCCCATCTCCTGACGGCAACTGTCCAATCACAGCTTAGTAACTGTAACTGGGCACTGTCAGGTCTGCATGAGGCTCTAACAAGAGTTTGGAAGGTGCCATCTTTTTTTATTTTGTTTGTTTTTTGTAGTCTTTTAGAAACCTACAACACAAGAGCAAATGTCTGAGGAATGGATTAAACGTTGTCTTTACGTGTGCCAGAAATGTTAGCATGCCTGGCTAACTAGCTTACTTCCTACAATTGCAACCAAGCTTTACATCCAAAGGCAGTGGGCATGTTATTAGCTTTCTATACTCTTTTGTGGGGTTATAGGTTACATTAGCAAGATACCTGTTCAGGACCAACACCTCCACTGTTTGTGAATATCTCAGTCTGTGAACCGACATGCAAATATATCAGAATTTAGATTGATGATAGCAGCTCAGTCACGTGGAAATGTGTCAGCTGGAGATGAACTTCTTAGCATTAGCTTAGATTAGCTCGCTACATTTATAAAATCTGCTAGTGAGAGCAACTGTTAGAAATTAGAAGCCTACTTTTGTTTATTTCTGAGAGGAAATGAAGACCTAGTGTTTCAGAAATGACTGTGAAATGCGACGGTACATGAGCCACCGTCATCATTGTAAGTGCGGCAGTACAATAGAATGTCTGACATGCATAGCAACAGTAACTAAGGAGGGCGGGGCTTAGCAAAAGGTCACCTGAAAGTTTATGACAAGAAACAAGAAAAAGTCTAAAGATCTGGGAAACAGATAATGAACATATACAACTAATTATAAGGAATGCTTTATCCATAGTGTATATACAGCATGATTTGTGTATTGTGCAAATAGCTGTGCAAACATACAATATATGTGCAGACGTAATGAGCTGAGTGGTGCAGCTCCATAGGCCTTACTGAAAAAAAACTGAAGCTGGGATATCTGTGTGTGTATGCAGTATACACAATTAAAATATACACACAATATTAAGTACAACATATAAGAAATAAACAGCAGTGCTTTATATGTATGTGCACAAATGTGACATTTAACATACTAATATAATCTAGTACAAGTGTGTAATACTAAGGCCAAATACTGGGTTAATGTGCGAGTCAGTGCAGTGACTTGGTAATAATGTTTATTGGTAAATGTGGGGTTCAAGGACACAATACCATCATTGTTGCAAAAAAGGCCACCACATAATTCACACAATCATTAAATCATACAATAAAATTAGTTGGTCTTAAAAAAAAATCATCAGTTACTCTATTATTTGTCATTATGTTGTCCATTTGTTTATTTCTCCAAAGTGAGACCCCACCTCCTTCTAATCTTGTATTAGCAGAGCAGCAGAAATCCCAAATGTCTTTGGGAAGTTAGTTTTTAAGAAGGTTCACATTGTAAGGTCAACTTTGCTGCCAGCAAAACACACAGATTTAAACTTTAGCAACGGATTTAACATCAAATATGTAATCCCAACCAGGGAGGTTTGGACATGGACAATATTCCCACAACCTCACACTGAGACAGCCAACAGTTTGCTGCCACCACCTCAGCTATGCCGCTTTACCAAAAGTCTCTCTGTCGCCCCTCATCTTAGCTGGAGTCTCTGTGTGCTTCATGTTTGCCTTTACTTCCCAAATCCCTGAGAGCAAACAGGAGCAAGGGCAGATTAGCTTAATATCATTCTTGGCACTAAATACACAAAAATTAAATGTCATCCATGTCCCAGGGTATAGTCAAAATAAGAAAGTCAAACTCAGGCTAGTGCAAAGGGCATTCAATCCAATCTATCTATCTATCTATCTATCTATCTATCTATCTATCTATCTATCTATCTATCTATCTATCTGATGACAGAAGCTTAAAACTGAAAGAAAAAAAAGTCAAATTGGACTTTAATCAATAATCTGGCTACTTCTTTGTGGATGGCATGTGAGTTTGGAAGAATAGGCAAATGACTGGGAATGAGAGCTAAAGCTAATAAGCAGGCCATCGCTAATCTCTTAAACAAACCTCCTCTCTCCCTATGTGGCCTTCTTTCTTGCATTATAAATAATGCATATCCAGCACCCCCCCTTCCCCCACCCCACCCCACCCCGACACACACACACACACACACACACACACACACACACACACACACACACACACACACACACACACACATACAAAACACTCCCCCTCAATGTCTCTTTTGACTTCTGAGTTGCCGGTAGAGTTCAATCTGGTCCCTCCCCCAACCTTATTGGTTTACTTTAATTAGTGATATTGAAGGCAGGGGCAAATGAGGAGGGGTGGAGGTGGTGGTGGTGAGGAGGAGAAGGAGGAGGGGGGATCAGGGTGGCGTAAATACTGAAAACAAACAAGAGAGCTGAATGGGAGTATGGCGGCGGGTGCAGTCCCGATGCCGCTGCGCAGACGGAAGGGGACACATGGTGTAAGCAAACACTCGTAATTGCATTAGATTCCCCTGGCACACGGGTAATCTAGCCTTCCCCTGTCCCAGAACACAACAGGACACATCTCCCGCTTCTCTTTGTCACTCTCTTTCCTTCACAAATTATTAATGTAAAACCCACAGTGCTGTCATTGATCATTCAGCAGGCATGATAGAGGACTAATTATCATTTAGGAGACTGAGGTGTGGAGTGTCAGTAAGCGTGTGCTCACAGATTCACTTGCTTGTGTTTGAGAAATGCAGCATGGGTGTGTGTTTGAATGCATGCAGGATTGTGTGTGTGTGTGTGTGGCTGTGTGAGAGCGCATGCATCCCATTAAACAGTTGTCCTGTTTGATATTTCATTCCTCAGCCCACATGTCTTGAGAGTATGAGCAAACACATTTGCTTGAATGGGATGTTCCCTGAGCAAACGGGGAAAATCTGGCCTTGATATGAATATCAGTGACAGTCAATGATAATTAGGATGGGATGTTTTGGCTCCTTATTGAGATGTCCACCTTATAAAGTGACATTCGTGGCCTGATATTATTCCTAAAATGATCTGGTATTGACTTATTCCCAGGCACCCTGCTGGCTGCCCTTTATTTCGGGCAGAGGAGTGTCGGCTGTGGCTGTAAAAACAACAGGATCCACTAGATGGTGATGTGATATCCACAATGACCAAGATCCACACATCCACATAATAAATACTCCAAGCTTATACTATCAAATCTTTTTAAAACATTTGTTTGCCATCGCAAATACGCAGAACTTTTTAGAGTTAGTACAACAAAAAAGACCAGATTGCCATGTTTGCTTGAATTTAGCTTGTTAATCAAAACTATACTTTGTCTATTATTCCAGTGCTTATGTGCTGTGTATTTTGACAGAACTCTAGCTTTACATTGACATTTTCCAGATATTCTTCTTGTATTTTTCAGAATTAAATTACTGCTCTTAACCAGACTAGTCTGAGTAACAGCAAAACAAGTGACAAATCCTAAATTGCTAACACTGAAGCAAAGAAGGCGAAACATCGGAGCCATAGCGTCTTGACAACAGGTAAAGAATAATTCCTGCCCCTGTGGAATCAACATAACTTTCACATCGCAAAAGCATAGCTGATTCACCATTAGTGAATGAAACTGGTGCCAGAGAGGCCGAGTCAGGTCACCCTTACAACCATTAATGAAAGGGACGGTGGAGGAAAAGTCTCAGATCTCTGATGGTATTTAGCGGATATGTGAGGCTTTGAGGGAAAGCCACAGTGCCAGAGGGTTTAAATTTGTGTGGCCCCAGGGCCAGTGCAACAGAAAATAAACAATGCTTCCCAGTGATTAGGACTTTATTAAGGCACACAAAGTCCGCGGCCTAGATAGGGTTTAAGTTTGAGGAGTGGGCCCTGGGATAATGCTGGTTGATCATCCTCACTGGTCAAAAATGATGATTTTCTTCCCTACAAACTCTTTTATCAGAAAGCTGTTTCAGTGGCAAGTTGTGTTTTTATTCATGAGAAATAAGCTAAGAAAGCTCTGAAGCACAATGCAAGATGACTTCATCATTTAAAGCTGGCTGATGATGTTTGTGTTATTAACTCCAGAGTGCACACAATTAGCTTCTATTGACCGCCCTTATAATCACTACCATTCGGATTAAGAACTACTACCCACACAAAGTGCCTGATCTTTAATGACTGACAAACAAACAACCCAGAGAAGACAGGGGGAGAGCGCCGGGAACACCCACCAAGATGCTTTTAAAGTAATATCCCTAAGCCCTGGACACCCCAACAAAGTCTGTCATGTCTAACCTGGCTCCTCACCTGTTTGGAAGCAGCCAAATAGCCCAGGGTAATCCCTCATCCCCGGGGCACTGGAGGCAGATTTACCCACCCCAGAGCTGTCCTGCCCTGACAAGTTAGTGTACTGCAGGGGCCCTTGGAACACCCACAGCCACCAGTCTGCGTTCACTTTAGGGCATTTAGCTTATACAAAATGACTTTAGAGGCTCTCAAAGGGAGAATAAACTTCACTGGCACCATATTACATGCAATATGGCTGCTGGAGTAAATAGCACAGAAGGTTGGTAATGAAAAAATCCAGTGGAGGGAAGATCCACATCATTGACCTACTGCAAGTAAAATATCCTGTATTTACAATTATACTTAAAATTACAAAAGTATTGGCATCAAAATGTACTTCATGTATGAAAAGTACTCCTACATTATGCAGAATAACCCCAGCCAGTGTTATATAATTACATTTTTTTGGACATTATTATTGATTGAATATTGATTTCAACTACTTTTCAAATGTTTAGGCGGTTTAATCTATGTGTCATGCATCATAATATAAACTGGCCATGTAGGTGTAGTATAATGTAAAGTAGCATTAAAATGAAAATATTCTAGTAAAGTACAAGTGCCACAAAATTGAAGTTAAGTGTAGTACTTGAGTGCATGCATGTAGTTAATGACTGGACAGGGAGAAAATCACATTTAATAAAGAATAACCATGTTACATTAAGAGCTAAGGAGGCAGTATGAACAGCAGGCTACACATCAGGAATTTAAATTGAAAAATATTTCATTGAGCATATATAGTATTAATCTGTAGGCGGTGTGGCTGTATGTGAAAGAAAATTACGACCGAGCAGAGAGATGGGGAACCGATTGATTTTATTGCCTCTGTGTGTTCCTCGTCTGTGTGCTCACCACCTTATGGCTCATTAAGGAAGCAGGTTTAACTGCTGCAGAGCCCAGTGGCAGAGGGATCAGCACTCACCGCTAATTGGGCTGTTTCAAGGAGAGCTTGAACTGGAAAATGTTGCTTAATGATCAGCTGCAGCTCTTTAAAACACAGCTGATATTTGGAGACATATAGGGAGAGATTTGCCTGATCTGGTTGTTGAAATCTATGAAATCTACAGCTCTGCAGACTTGTCGAAGGCACCATAATGTGTTTGTGTTCTACAAATCCAAGAAGAGGAATATCAAGAAACAGCCAGTTCTGGTTCTGCAAAGTCTAAGTTTACAATTTATTAGTTTTGTTGTAGATGTAGTAGACGTGTAGCTCCACTAGGGGGAGCAGTAACGCACAAAATCATGTCACTGCATGAGTTTGAGAGACAAAGAATCTGGCAAAGCTGAAAAGTACATCCACTGCCTGAGACAGATCATACAAAGAAGCCTTTTCATTTCAAGTGTCAAATGAATAAACAGGGATTTACCTGCATATTGTTATTTTAAGATGCGTTTTAGATGTGTTTACCATTTGTTAACACTTGGAGCTTTGCTGCAGCTATCGTTTGCATTTATGGTAGATGAATGACAGTATAAATTATGTAAGAATAATTAAACCATAGTACTTATATTGGAGGATCTATCATGGATTTTTAGTACATTTTCAGATTTTTGTATCACTATTGAAAGCAATATGCATTTTCTGTCCATTATTTCTACTGGCAAAAATATAAAAAGCAGTTATGTGTCTAACTGCTTTACTGATGTTATGCATTTCATTGAGCAACATGAATTATGGATATATGGTTACTTATAGATGTGTGTGGAATAAAGGATTAATGTAGTCAACACGACTGCGGCTCTGATCTGCATGAGTTTGTTGTTGGTGATTAAACAAGTTGATTTTACGCTGCACAAACACAGTTTATTTAAGTATGTAGCTTGATGTGCTTCCACTATATTACACAGAACATACAAAATGTATTTCAAGAAGTCCCATTAATGATTTTTAAACAGTTGTTTGGTGCACACGGCCACAGTTGTTGCATTTTCTGTGACATGCAAAATTGTCATACCATTGAAAATATATCTTAAGACGTGAGATTGTAGTTCAAAACCTGAATTAGATCTGGTTGTGGGAAAACTTTGCACACTATTCCTTATCATTGGCTCATTGTCATGTATGATCATATTGATATTTCGCTAATACAGATTGAATGTGATGGCTCAGTGCATAAATTAAAATGTGAGTTGTGAATTCAGGTTTGTTTTTTGACATTTTCAAATCAGATTTGCACAAAAAACCCTAAATATTTCATATTTATTTCTTTAAAATATTCAGTTCGTACTCAATCAATGACTTTCTAAATTTTCTAAAACCTCAATTATGATCTGTGAGGGTTTTCTTTATTCATGTTGTGCCACATTAGTCATGTTTTTGAATAAAACTCTTACAAATGAGAAGAGCAGGTTAGAAAACCACAGAGTTCACATCGCTTGTCAGGATGCTATAAAAGTGGCAGCCTCTCAGAGCCATTAGTCTTTCTCTTATCTGCCAACTGTAACCGCATTAATCATGTGGCTGCGTTCAAGCTTTTAAATATTATCCAAACCTTCATGTTCACAATTTGTTTGAACGGTGCGCCTATGCTCAGATAAGAAATGAAAATTAGAGCAGCATTAAATGGAGCCTGTTCAATTTGCTACAGTAGAAGCTATTTATCTTGATTAGCATGAAGCGTTTGTGGGCTCCGTCATGATGTGTTATCTTTGACAGGCCTTTTTGCATGCGCGCGTGTGTGTTTGTGCGAGCGTGATGCGTGTGCATAAACACGGCTGAAGTAGAATTTCAGCTGACTTTGTTTTGTTCATAGCATGTGTGAAATTGATTTCCTTTCAAAGATTTCTCCCTTGCTCTTAAGTTCATTTCGACATTTTGTTTGTTTTGATTTGAATCCCTAAAATCCCCTCTCACTCTGCTAAGAGTAAAACAACTTATTAACTTAAAAACAATAATTTCCCATGAGCATCCCTCTCGGATGCTTTTTGCCAAGATATTTTCTCTCATCCACAATATTTCTTTGAGCCTTAATTAACAGAACGAGGATTTAGTGTCCTCCAATCGAATCACTCGGAGGACAAGTTTGAACCCTTACAGCTCTCCAGATCCAAAATGAAAATGAGTAAGTTTAAACTGGGAACCAAAACATATAAGCTTAATTAAAACACACTCAATGCCAAAACTCTTTATGCTGTAACATTTTTGAAAGCTAAATACTGCATGCATGCATGCATGTGTGCGTCTGCATCAGAGGTGTGTGTGTTCTGTTCGGACCTTATATGACAAAGGTATCATTCCAATGTTAAATGAGTGCTGGTTACTCTTTTATGTTTACATGATAGGATTTAATCAATATTTTTGTATCAAAATAGGTTTTAACATAAGTTTTGTGCCAATATTGGATCATTTCAATTTGGACCATATTCATCTTAACAGTGTTTCCTTCAGAAGCCGATTATTGGCAGCACCAGAACACCCCCGAAGCAGCATTCAGACCATACTATAACAATAAAACTCGTCATGTAAGCCACATACATTCCTTCAGGTTTCCCATCTCTGTGCTGCTGAGTCATGACGTCAGCTGTTTAATGGTGTGAGGAAGTATGGGCTACCCTCTGCAAATAGCAAATATTTGTTTGAATAATTACTGCCTCAATTCCAAAAAAGCTTGGATGCTGAATAAAACGTAAATAAAAACAGAATGCAGTCATTTGCAAACAAACTGTTTCCTGACAACAGAAGCGTTCCTGAGCTCATGTAGTAATCTCCTTTATACAATCATGTGTTCACAAAGCGGTGAACCTCTCCCCATACTTGCTTGTGAACAAGTGAGCCTTTCCAGGACGCCCCTTTCATACCCATTCATGATACTCTCACCTGTTACCAATGAACCTGATTACCTGTGGAATGATCCAAACAGGTGTTTTTGGAGAGTTCATCAACTTCCCAAGTCAGTTGTTGCTCCTGTCCCAGCTTGTTTAAAATGTGCTGCTGCATCAAATTCAGAATAAACAGAAAACAAAAATCAGTGTTGATGGGGTCAAACATTAAATATATTGTCTTTGTATTGTTTGTATTGTTTGCATTTGAGTGTTTGTCAAAAAGGATTAGCAAATTATCGCATTCTGTTTTATTTATGTTTTACACAGCGTCCCAACTTTTTTGGAATCAAGGTTGCATAATACAATTATAATACTGTTTTAGTGTACTTTTACTTCTATATTTTATTGTTATATATATTATATGCCTTTGTGCGTGTGTGCAGTTACTGTAAAGTTCAGTAAATATGCTAGACTGACCAGGAAGGTACATTTAATTCTAACAATTAAATGACATCAACATTGAATTTGGAAAATACTTTGAATATTGGTCTTTTTTTCAGTTTCAAAAGAGTGATTTAGACATTTAGACTGCATGTTTCACCTTTTAAAAAACCTGTCTGATGTTTGTGAAGTCTGGTCTCTGCAGGTTTCAACTGTTAACTATCACCATACCTTTAGGACTAAAAGAAAACCTGGAAAAAAAAGCTTGTATGAAGACTGAATTTTCCTTCATACAGGATATAAAATTCATGAAATATGGAAAGAAAATAAAGATTTAATCACAGACTTAAGCTAATGTGGCTGTGATGTAATTAGCCTCAACCCCATTGGTAGTGCATGCTGTCTGAAATTTATTTAAAAGGCGCTTTAACCCCGGTCTGTATGCATTGTCCTGCTGCTCAGTTGACCCACAGAAACGTTTAATTTAGCTGTGCCTTAAAACACAAACCAATGAAGAGCAGCTCCTGTACATGTGCTTTACTTCTAACTCGAAGCAGGTTCATACCGGGCTCAGAAGAGCTGTCTTGACTAAGTTATGACCACGAGTGAATTATGTCTCCACTGTCTGGTAAAGATGTGCTTAAAAAGTAGTCAGTGGAAAACACATCATAACATTTTATGACATCAAGGCATGGGTGCAAAGAGAGCGCAATAAATCTCTGATCTCCTTCTCAGGATCCATTCGCTCACCAGATGATTCTTCCGTCAGGTGCAGACCTCACAGCAGGTGTGTCGGTACACCATAAAAATGTGTGTTTATCAGCAGTAAACTCTGAATTAAACAATTACATTTTAAGGAGCACCATAAACCTTTACGAAGGGTCACCGAGGAAGCTTCAGGGGGTGAAATCCAGAGAGAGAAGTCTCGCTTTTCATTTCACAGCAGCGGTGGAGCAGCAGACGGATTTCAGAGAGTGTGAGCATGTTTCAACTTTATTTCAGGTAAACCCGGCGAGATTACCTTATTGTCTTTCTCATTTACAAGAGAGGCCTTACAAAATTGCAGTCAAAATCACATAAGCGCTGAGCTGAAAATTGCTGAGTCCTCAGCAAGCAACAACAAGCCGGCAGGTGACAAATCTGAATAGATCTTGGATAAACAAAATATACACAAATCTTTATTTAGTTTGCTTAAAAGAAATCATGCTTATTGTATTGTGCACAGAATGAGGAAAATATAAAAAATACTCATGGAGTTCTTCAAGTTAGAGCTCATTTTGGTGTTCAGTGTTTGTACATACTGCAGATTTTGTACATGTTGACACGATTCCAGGGGGTTTCCAGTGATCTTAAACTGGTGCATGTGGTTACATGTAGAGGTACGAGATGATTAACCTTCAAAGGACTGAGCCCATTATTGTGTATAATTAGGATAATCTGAGGGGTTATACTTGAATTTGAACCTTTGCAGTGTTCTTGTTGTCATGTGGAGGCGGAGTCTGAGTCAACAACTTAGCCAATTAAATTTCCAGTTAATCTAAAGCTGCTGTGGTAAAACAAAGCAATTTAAAGATTTTAGATTTTTTTCAAACAGACAATTTAAATATTTACTTACTTAGGTAAGTCACTGGATACAATACAAAGCAGAGTAAAAAGGCGTTCTGCGTCTTTTAATTGGACGAAGTGGCGCTTTAATGGATCTAAAGCCGACTGAAATCTCAACATTTCAAACAGACTTCATTTGATAAAACATGGGTGGACATTTATTGCAGTGCCAGTTAGCTGAATTGAAGAACAAAGGCAGCTATGAGATTGTTGGTGACATAACGCACCCTCTGCCAGTCGCATTGTGAGTCTTCAACTCAACAGTTTGGGAGAACAGTCAGTTACTGTAGTACATATATGACTTGGCTAACTCAACAGAATTCACTGGATGCTCATTATGTGCTGCTTATGATTGATAATCAAACATTTAATCATGCATTTGTTTGTGTGGTTATGTGTCTGCAGCTGATTGCACGTACTACTGGACCCTACAGACTAATGTCTTTTGTGCAGATTTATGACTGTATGCTCCAGGATCTCTCATGGTTACAGTGATTCAGGATTTTGGAAAAACCTGTTTTATTGACTGCTCTGCTTTACAATATATCGTCATTGATTGCTGACTGGTTGGAGCTACAAGTGATCAACGACTGCTTCAGTTTGAAATCTTGTTTCCAACCGGAACAACGTAGCAATTAGCATTTTTAGCCGTTTTGACTATAAGCATGGCACAGATCTGCCTTCTAATGTGTGCACTCTTCTAATTAACATTTAACAGATAAGATAAATATTTTATATGCACATTGCCCTAAAAGCACAGCCGAGCAATGATAGGTGCCAGATAAAACTGGCAGTTGGTGATTTACCAAGCCGATGAAGTCAAAAAAGTCTGCTGCAATTGAGCTGATTTGGGGATAATTACAGTGGCGATTACCATCATTTGTCACCAAATCCATTTTGTGGCCAACAGTAATGAATACATCTACTCTAAAACTCCTCAGTGATCCCATGGCTGTGTACAGATTTGTGACATTTGTGGTATTACACTCCTGCTGGCCGTTCTGTGCCCTTGAAGGCCTCACCACTGACTAAACACGGTGGTACCCTGACACATTCAACACTCACCCACTCACCTCCTCACTCACCCGCTGCTATTTCAGCGTGTAAGAATATACAACTGTCTACAGCTAACAGCCAGATAGCGAGGCACTCAGCTGCTGATTGAGGGATCACTAGTGAAATGGGATGATGCCAGTTCCAAAAGGTGCAGAGATGGAGATGAATAGCTGGGGGGCTCCTCAGCATTACAGAGGAATGTCGCCCAGTGAGGAGCCTTCTGATGCAAGCGGCCAAAAGACGAACTTCCTCCCCTGACGCAGTGGTAGAGGAAGGAGGAAGAAGGATAGCAGCCACTCCTTGACGACAGGTAAAAGACGCAGCTGACACAAACTGTCACCCAACTCCCAGGGCGCACTGGGGCTGAAGATTTGCAGTATGCCATATTGGCACGGGCTGTGAGCTTCAATAGTACAAGGAGAGCACCTTCCAAAACCCTTGCAATGCCGAGAAGGGAAATATACATGTATGTGGCTATAATTAAGTAAACCGAGGAAAATATTAATGGCTACGGACATGTTCTTTACACCGCGAGCAATGTGAGTCAGTATGCTTGTCGGGCGCTCTGTCATCGGCCAAAGCCATGCCAAAAGAGGCCCGACTGCTTTGGAAATATTTAAGGATCATTTGATTAACAGACTTACAGTATGTCTTCCCTTCTGAAGGGGCTGTGGATTGAAAGCCAACCCCTTCATTGTCTATATTAGAAAATATGGTCATGATATCAACCTTTAAACAAGAATCAACTTTAATGCTCAAGATGTCACGCAAGACACAGTAAGTAGCAAGATGAATTAATTATTCAGTTTGGGATTTTCCCCCTCGAAAAGGATCACATGTTATTTCCCTCCTGACTTCTGACCCTGAACAACAGTCCACAGTGAATTTACTGTATGACAGCTCTCACTTGTTCCGCACAGCTGGGACCACTTTAAAATGCTCCTCGTCAATGCTAATTTTTGAAATTGTGAGTGTAATGCTCTGCACGGTGGATAATGAGCTCTGGCACTTGACCAACCATTGTTGCTCTGGACATTTTAGTATTTGTTTGGCAACTGCTCCACTCTCTCAACAGGGTACTTAATCAACTGTAGATCCCTCTGTGGTACAATGGCATTGTTGAGCTAGCTCTCTTAG
Source organism: Chaetodon trifasciatus (assembly GCA_037975065.1). Classification (NCBI taxonomy): domain Eukaryota; kingdom Metazoa; phylum Chordata; class Actinopteri; order Chaetodontiformes; family Chaetodontidae; genus Chaetodon; species Chaetodon trifasciatus. Next base: position 5,530,002 of record JBBMOE010000036.1, on the reverse strand, counting down.
CCCACAGGGACCGGAGTCCACATTTGTTTTGGACTGAAGTGACCCTCACAGCACACTTACAGAGATGATGTTGACATGATGGATGCTGCAGGTACTGTATGTACTGATGATTAGTTTATATTTTTGTGGAAAGGCCTCTGACATGATATTTAAAGTCTTTGAGGAACAGCATTTCTCTAAGCAGGACGACCCCCTACATATATTTTCTAGGATACATTAGTGTAATGAAAGGATGAATTAATTAGGAGGAAAAAAATATACATCTTGGACAAGTTTTAGCTGTATAAATGACCCTCTTTCTCCCAGTCTAGTCAATGGGAAATGCTCTAAATTACTGAAGAGGATTTTCTCAAAATGCTGTCACTGAGACTTTAAGTAAGCAATGTATGATAAAAATGTATAAGAATAAAAGGAACAACACCACCTAAAAAAGGGGGCAATTCTGTCGTGATATCAGTGTGAGTAATTCGTAACCTTTATCATAACGCAATATTTTATACTGAAAGCACTGTGCACTGTTATTATTTTGGCAGTTGGTGCACAAGAAATGAATACACATTTCTGTTTATTTTCTTATTTTTTGAAGGTGTAAATTTTTCATTTTAAAAGATAATTTCTTTTGCAATTGTATGATAGCTCTTTCATTTCTATTCAGTATTGTTTGTGGAACATAGATGACCTATGCTTCTCTTCAATATTGAGTCATTAATATGTATTGTATCCAGCAGGGATCCAATTTGGGGAATCTCTGGACCCTCCAGTTAAGAGATGGTATCAAAATGAGTCTCTACAACTAAATCCTAAAGATACAATGTACCTTGATTCCGCTGGAATAAAAGCTATATTTGTGGTGAGTCTGTCAGATTAAAATGTTGTTTTCTTGGATCCAAAGTTTATCTTTAACACGTTACAGAGAAATGTGCTTGGCATACTGTACTCACAGTCACATGCAGAAGTGGTGAAGGTTTTCCAGTGCGGCTGGATGAATTTGCAGATGGATTCCACGAAAATCTGCTGTCTACAAACTCAAAGAAAGAAAGAGATGAGACGTCCCACCTGTGTGTGTGTGTGTGTGTGTGTGTGTGTGTGTGTGTGTGTGTGTGTGTGTGTGTGTGTGTGTGTGTGTGTGTGTGCATATCTGTCTGTGAGGGCACACACGTGTCCACACATAATAATATGTGCATTTTAAATAATTTTCAATGGTCTGCATGACAGAAATTGCTGTAATTTCTAGCACATTAACACTTTGGTTCAGAATATTTGAAATGTATATACTAACACAGGCATTAATATTTTGCATTGTATCACTGCTGGCACACATTATTCTTCAAACTGTCCACTTGTTTGATAATGTCAGCTGGGATGCGAACAGGCTGCTAAGATGAGGGAATGTGAAATGGACTCACGTCTGTCTCGATAACTCTATCCTAACAGCAGGCTAAGTGTCAATCCAGAGTAAACATCTTGGGCAGGTGTACCAAGAGCCAAAAATCCATCGTCAGCTCAGCGGAGGCTGTATGGCTCCGTGCTGCTGCTCGACTGCAGAGTCTACAGAGTCTGGAGGAAGAAATGGAAGCAGAATCACAAAAAGTGCGATAAATGCCAGAGAATAAAATAAAATGACCTTACTGTTGTGTCATATGGATATCATACAACAACACATTTTGTTTGTGTGTTTGTTTGGGCCTAATGCTGTACAATATAAATGGATTTATTTGTGTTTGGTTAATACACAATATTTAGCATATGATGTAAGAAACATACATATACACACACATATACACGTGTGTGTATTTATGTATATATGTTCATATTTATATATACATACAATTCACAAAGCATACATAATATTACGTTACAACCTATTTTAAATGATTTTTAAATGTTTTAAATTTAATTTTAGAAATGTCATTATTGCGTGGGCGCTAAAGGAATTTGTCTTGATTTAATTCTTTCTGTTTTTTTCTTAAAAAAAGTGTAAAATGAGGTGATCACATTCACTCAGTCGTTGTTATTGACCAATTGATATCTACCACAAGCAAATGATTTGTGAGTAAGATTGATCGTATTAGGAAAAATAAATACTGGCATCAACATATAAGAGTGTAAATTTAATATGATGTGAACACAGAAATGGTCGATAACGTAACTCTGATTTATAATCAGCATCTTCTTCTTTGATTTTTTTCAGCATGTATTGCTCTTTATGCATCCTGTTACCTAACTATAAATATAGCGTGTAGCTTTGTACTGACTTCAATTCAATAACACTTAAGTGGTGGGAGGAGTGTGTCTGATCTGATATTTTCTTTTGACATTCATTCGCATTCCCCAAAAAGACTCCGGGGGATGATCCTGTCAAATTTTACAGTATTTTAAGTTTGAGTGATTTTACAGTCTTTGCTGAAGATGAAACCAGAGTAAGAATCAACGGTGTTACAGCAAGAAGTCGTGAAGTTTGTGTTTGAGACGTATTTGCTGGTTTAAAAGAATAAATTGCGTTGCCAGTGCCAGATATACAACTATGGAAATATTTGGCTCCTGCTTTGTGAGACAAAATGGCTTCTTCTTTTCCTCACAGTAAATACAGAAAAGAAACCTCAAAACAAAACAGTCGAGAGGATAACCATTGATCCCCATCTAAGCCACGCTCAATCACACTTAAACGGGCGGCTCTTCCTACCAGAGGAACCAGCACAAACCTTTAAGTCGACAGCTAATGCCCGGTTTAGTCCTCTCTCTCTCTCCCTCTTTCTTTCCCTCCTCAGAACTGCCATGCTACACCTTAAAACTCACGCTGGGCGGCGGGGAGGCGCTACCAAGGCCTGACTCCACACACTCAGCCTTTGCTTTCCATTTTGTTGCTGCCATTCTTCCTCTCACCCCCTCCAATTTCTTTTTTGCGGGTCACCGAACCCTGGGACAAAGTGTGTCTGCCCCACCTCCTGATCCTGGGACGCCAACGCCGAGACCACCGCGCCACACACAACGCTGGAAGATGACATTTCCTCACCCCTGAAGGCCCCCCTCCCTCGTCTCCCCTAATCCAATCAGCAAGGCCTGAGTTTTTCTAATATACTGGTGGTCTCATACTCTGACTTTATCCCTGCAGCTGTGCCGGACCGCTCATTGGCAAGATTAGGGCCTCCTCAGCTCCTCTGATCATGTATTTCAATATGAATGGGACCAATAAGGGGTGGATTATGGCTTAGTTACTTTGGAAATCCAAGGCCCCCCTTTGATGCCCCCGGGTTTGAACAGCAATGGCAGAACCCTGCTTGGTCGGCATGGCGTGGCGGCAACGCCACCTGGCAGTCAAATGTTTGCTCATATGCGCTCATTAAACAACACCACACTGGCAGTGTGGGTACTGACTGCGGGCCCGATGGCGAGCCTCGGCCGCGACCAGATGGCGCCGTCACCAGTATGCCAGGTGGGGTTCGTCGTTGCCACTCGTGAGATGCCTCATGGACGGAGGATGGGGGGAGGTTTGGGAGGTGTAGGAGGAAGAGGAGCGTGGACGGAGCACGCTGCCAACTGGGAAGAGAATAAACAAACACACATTGCGGTTACCTTCGCTGCTACACACACTCATCCTCTTTATCTCATCACGCTTTTCCTTTCACACTTAAACTCTCTTCGCAGATGTAAACATGCCCTTAATGCAGAATTATCAACACTACATTCATCAGAATGCCCATTCAGCATCGCCTGCATGTGTGAGCGTAAATGCTTTTCAGGGCTAGAAACATACATTCACACACTGAGGTGTCCTGAGAGCGTTGGCCCCACCGCGGCACGGCCCCTGCAGGGGTTTTTTCATTAGTTATTGAGGCCTGTGTCGTCTTCTCCGCCAGCCCTCCTGCCCTCACGTCTCGGGGCCCTTTGTGTGTGAAGTGCTAGAGGTGATTAATATTTGTTTTCCCTCCTCTGTGGGAGAGGAAGACCCAGCTGATCCACTGTGACCTCTACTTAATCCCCAGCGGGTCGAGCCAGTCTCTCCGTTTCCTTCGTTTTCCTTTTGGGTTTCTACCTTTGAGGGCGCCTAGCCGATACTAACACTCACGCCGGAGCTGCAGGTCACAGACCCGGCCTACTTAGAGCTGAGCCACGATGACAAGTTTCTTTATGAGGGCCAGTGAGTTTTTATTCACCATATCCGTCCTCCGTGAAATGACGCTTGTAAATATTGCTGTCACAACAGGTGATGTTGAGTCTGACATTTACATTTACTCAGAAAACTGCAAACAAACCCGTCTGGCACGGTTTTTCATCAACCTTAACATTTCTTACAAAACAGCTCAGTGCCGCAGGATGTTTATCTTCAAGTTTTGTAAAATAAATGTCAGGTTAAAAAACAGACTTACATGTCAAAATCTGGAGAGCAGCTACTAAATGGCCTCTGAATCGGTAACACACTGCTCCCTTGGTGGTTTGGACAGGTGGAAGGAGTATCTTCCTCGCAGAAAATAGGGGGATATCCTGAGTGAATTGGGCTGAGATGGCCAGGTTGAGGAGTTTTGGGGCTTTGTTGGGGCCAGTGGAGAGGGTGTCTTGAAGGATTGAGTGGCTCGCGGGGTCTATTGAGCACTTGATCCTGTTGACAGATATACTGCTCCCTTTGTGACCACATGGCTGTGATGGAAATGGCAGGTGCAGTATGGGTAGCCGATGGAAAAAAAAAAAAAAAAAAACCCTTTCTAGCATCGTGTTTCAGTGGTTGTAAAAACACAGCTGTTTTCAGCTTTCTGAACCGGCTGCGCACTCGGTTTCCAATTCTCTCCAGCTCCTTGTTGCCTTGTTGGCGTAGTCACTAAACTCGCAAACACAGTCTTATGGTCTTAGCTCTTTATAAGAGCTTTAGTTGGAAAAAATGTACAGATCAGTATTAACGATCAACACTGTTGGATGAAAGCTCTTAGCAACTGGCTCAAAACCTGCCTCAGAGTAACTGATAGTAATGGGAAACTGCTCGGCTATTTAACACACAAGCATATTAACACAGGATGAGAGGGAACGGTTCAGTCACTGCTGAGCTAACAGAAAACAGATATTTTAGAGCGGCTGTATTCACACCTACTCGTTCCAGCCAGCTGTTTGGAGACCTGGAGCGTTTCACCTCCAGGTTTGGTTTGTTTGGCCTCGAACACAACAGTTGCATTCAGTCGCGGGGAAGTCGAGTCTACCATCTGAAACAACTGGCTCATGTGTTCCCTGATGATTAAAGATAATCAAGTTTACCTGATTATCGTGTATGTGGTGGGATGCACCATCCTCTAATTAGATGCATCTCCTGATGTGGAGGTGGATGTTTCGTACATTTATTTTGAATCAACAGTTAGCTATTAGCTGGTTCTCCATAATGAAGAAGAAAAAAATGAAGAGGAGGAAGCATTTTGAAGCAAATCTTCTCTGTGATATTTCTAACCAATGAGAGAACAGCTTGCATTTACTATATCAAATTAGTCCCTGAATCAGAAAACAAGAAACTACAGGTCTGAAAAAGACATACAAATTAAAGTATAGACACAAATGAAAAAAGAAAAACTAGGAAAGCATCAATATCTAAGTATTACAGTAATAATTATAATGGAAAAACTAAATCATAATTATCATTCTAGATATAAAAGTACCAGCTCTTGTCCACAGGAAATAAGTGCATCAGCAAATTAAAAATATTTAAATTTTGATGCCTAAGTATTAGAAAACCATGAAATAAATTAAATAATGTCATGTAGGCTGTTATTACTAGAGTATGTGATAGAGAGGTGACAGGAAAGAATGAGAGTGGATAAATATAAATAGTAAAATTTTTTAAAAAGTTGACAAAAAATTACACAGATAAAGTCAATTAGTTGTTAATTTCACCTCATTTTTAATTCTGTTATAAATTAAATATTTAATTCTACATTGATTTTATTGAATTAAAATGACTAACTGTGAAACTTAAGACCTAAAATAACATATCTTATTTGCATCTAAGAGGTATTACAGGCTTGATATAAACATATGATTGTTATGTTGTTGTTTTTTTTGCATTGTTTTCCATTCGTTGCAGTTAGACATTTTAATTCTGTCATATTATTATTAATATTAAAATCATTACTATTATTTGTAGTAGCTGCAGTAACAGTAATAGTAGTAGTAGTAGTATTCAGACATGATATATTATTAACAATATTCAGATTATAATCCACAAAACTCTGATTCCTCTAGAGGGACAAAACTGACATGAACAACTTCTGTAGCAAAATTAACTAAACAGTAATTTAAGTGAAGTGAATGATTAAAAAAAAAGTTTGCCAAAAGTTGATTTGGAACGTGTGTGTGTGTGTGTGTGTGTGTGTGTGTGTGTGTGTGTGTGTGTGAGTTACAAAGTTGTAATTTCTTGCTCCCTTAAAGTCCTCTTGAAATGCTTATTTGTCTTAAATCACTGTACCTGTGCACAACCTGAACGCAGTTTCTGTTCAGTTCTGACAAACTTTCTGCTGCAGATTCCTGCTTTTCGCTCGGCGGCTGTGTCTGACATGCTCCAGTCAGCTTTGTGTGGGAGTGCGTTCAGGGGGAGAAGCAAAGCTTTTAGCTCTCTGTGAAGTTGTCTAATGAGTGGCGCCGAGCGTCACAACTCCTCCACAAATTACTTGCTGCCAGTCCTCACTCCCTCCCCAACGTTTTTACCCCCATTTCCCTCTTGTCAGCACCTTCAGGCGCTGCCATCTCTGTGGACAAGCCCTCACAAGGGGAAGCTTGTGATACAGGGCACAGTGTTCTGTGTGATTGATCTATATAAATAAAACCTAATTGTACAAACAGCAGACTAAGACCAGTGATGTATCATAATATGACAACTCAGGTGTGATAATATGACATATTGCATTTATATTGAGGGAAAGTATCGGTCTGTCTGTTTACTTTTTAGCTTCTTTTTCCTTCCTTCCTTGAGACATTAAGGACTTTTGAAACTATTCAAAAGATGGGATGCTATGTTTTTGAGTCATTCTTAGCCACATCGCTAATAATTCAAATAATTAAAAAACTGAAAATTGCTTTCGGTCAAAACAAACACATCTAAGAAACATACAGCAGAAATTCATCTTGATGCAGAACTGAATTTGACAGATAATAAAGTCTTCAGAAATGTGATTTTTGGTGAAAATACTGTCAAGAGTGTCGGAGAACAGCCTGCTTCAAAATACTTGAACAGGAAGATTTCTGACAAGCGCCACAGCAGAATAAGCCAAAAATCCTCAATGAACAGCAGAACAGCACCACCACAGCAGGGGGACTTGGGTAATAGAGGTATTGGTATCTGCCAATGAAAAATAAAGGCCCATCATTCCTTGTGGATTCTGCATCCTGACACATAGATTGACGTCCGATCGACCAAACTCAGCTCGGAGGCCTAATCCACGCCACCAGAGCGCGTGCTGTCACTTTTCACTTTCTCAACATGAAGCAATCGTACCTGCTCATCGCTCCGGGCTTTAACTGATGAATGACACTGCAGTGTGCTGTGCCTCACTGCGGGGCCATTTGTGGGGAGATAAGAGAGACTTCCTGGATTAAGGAGGTAGTTGAGGTACATCTCCAGAGAGCCTGTTTGTTTGGGTAAGACAGCTCCTTCATTACTGCAAAACTGTGGGAGGCTGGGAAGCCAACCTGTCTCCGAGATAGCACGGGACTGCTGCCAAAATGTACTTAACCAGACTGAAAATGCAACCCACTTCCCCTTGATGCCTCTAATATATTATGAACTGTGCATCAGGCGTAATGCACAGTTTGAGGTATTAATATTAAGCAGATGCTGAAATACGGGCTTTCAAATATCACATATCCCACCTCAGGGGGTGTGAAGCTGCACACAGTTTTTTGGAAGTAGTTTTACTTTGTGGGTGGCCCCGCATGACCCGGCAAGTGAATGAGCATCGGCATTGAAATGAATGAGTTCCAGTGTCACTTTGAAAAACACAAGCTGACCATCGTGTTCTTATCAAAGCATACGGGATTACGCTCCTGCAGTCATGTAGGTTTACACACTCACCCCGGACAGAAAAATAAGAACAGGGGAAAATATAAAGGGAAACATGCTGTGTTTGAACAGCACATTCTTAGACAATCTGGGTATTTTAGCCAAAATGAGTCATTTATTCAGTCAGTTATTTTTGTCTTTTTCTGAGTCAGATGTTTTTTTATTGCATATTTCAGCTCCATCCTGTTGAATGATAGCAGAGCTGCACACACATGAGGTTTGCAGCCCTAAAAAGAGCTCAAATTAACTGTTACTGTCATGTTTTTGAAGCTGGGGTTTGATTCCAGGTCATATGTACTTGTCTGATAAAGCCTAAATATAATGAAATGTAAAAAGAAACAACTAAACCATGGCACACAGAGCCAAAGGTAACATCTTTAAATTAAGTTACTTTATATTTACAGTTAAAAACCTAAATTCAAGACACACTAAAATAAAAAAGCAAATTCTCACCATCCAGAACATGAGATTAGCAAATATTTGTAATTTTTGCTCTTTAAATGACTTAAATGTAATTAATCAATTATCAAATTTTTTGTAAGTGCATTAAAAGTTAATTGGCTAATTGATTTATCAGCTAATAGTTATCAACACCACACTTTTCTATTGGCTCCACTGGAGCGATTTGTAGTAATTTATTAATTTCCCCAGCAAAGGTTTCCCTGTTCTTGGAATCCAAAATATTTGCTTTATAATAATAATAATAATAAT
>JBBMOE010000036.1:5494008-5520928 GCA_037975065.1 Chaetodon trifasciatus | reverse complement strand
AATAATAATAATAATAATAATAATAATTTTTCTGCAAAATGCAGTTTTTTAATTTGTTAATTCATGTATCTGTCATTTTGCAAACAGCTCTTGCAACACAATATCCGCTTATTACTACTAAAGCATATTAACATGGTTGTCTTTAGACTCTCACAGTAGTTTGTTGAGGTTTGGGAAAGATCGTCATTTTAGTAAATATTTAAAAAGTCAATGCTGACTTAGCGCAGGAGATAGAACGTTTTTTCTTTATTAACAATTAACTGAAAACAACATTTTCCCCAAACGTTACCCATTGCACCAAACACTCAGGACTCAGCACTCCTGGTTTCTGGTGTTAAAATCTTGCATGTCTTCTGCACCACACACGCCGACCACATCCCCTCGACCTTTGAGCGGCACAGAAATAACGTTCTCCTCACATAAGCAGCATATAAACAAAGTTTCTTCTGCAGGGTTCGCCCAGTAGAGCAGCTTACTGAGTACATTCGACTCATACTGATCGGCAGATCAACAAGTGAATATCTACCTCATATCTGAGTCTAAATTGCATACACACATGCGCGGTGATGTGTTCAGTGCTGGTGTGCTGTAGTGCTGCGTGGGGCCTCTTGTTGCCCCAGTGGCGGTGAAGGGGGAATTAGATGTAGTGTTGTCTGAGTCCCTGTTAATCCTCAGCTGATTAGTGGAATTCTCATCAGGGCTCCTTCAGAGAGAGCGAGAGAGAAAGAGCGTGGAGGAGAGAAAGGGGGAGAAAGAGAGAAAAAAGGGAGACAACGAGAAAGCAGAGTTGGGGAGAACAACCCTTCTTCGCCTTCCTAGATTCCTATCGTCAGTCGCCCCCCCCCCCCCCACCACCACCACCAAGGACCACAGGCCCGCATCTCCTCCGGCCAATAAGATCTCAGGCCCTCGGGTCACCTGGCTCACCAGACTAATCCTGAATCTGCCTTGTAGATTAGCACTTTCCCACTCGCAGCCACTCTAGCCCAAGCCCCGGCAAATCCCGAGGTAAATGTCGGAGCTTCCGGTAAGTGGGTGAGCACGGCGTTGTGCAGTGGATTAAGGAGAATAGGATAATATTTACAAGCCCATCGCCAGTAGTGATAAGGCTGCAGGATAAACAGTAATGGACCCTCTTTAGCCTTTTTTTTCTCTCCCTTGTCAAGGCAAATGGTTAAATCTCTGAATCCCTGTGTTTAGTCTCTGACATTGATGTACTAAATTAGTCTGTCGCGAATTAGTTCACGTCACTCACTTAGCATCACTCCTGCTTAAATGGATAAACAATTATTTGTGAATAAAGATGTTTTAATAAGAATCACCTTGTCAAAATGAGGTGAGACTGGATTTCTTTGTATATTTTGTGATGTTTCGAGCAGCCCGATAAATAATCCTATGAGATTTCTCCATTTGCAGTTTTGTTCAAAATGCTGAAGAGTGCTAACAATTACTCTCACAGGGACTGAAATGTGGATCTTACGGACAGGAAAAGGCCTCTCATACACACTGCACTTCTCACTTGACTGATGTTGGGGATTATGCAGACTTTTAAGAATTGCTAATAAAGATAATCATTATCCTGTCACTGACCCGTCACTTTTATTTTTGTAACATTACCACAGGTGCCGGCATGTGGACTTGGACTTGAGAGAAGGCCTTTGAGTAAATATGCTCTAAATTGAACAGTTATTGCAAACATAATATCTTAATGAAGCCATCACTGATCACATTTCAAAATAAGAATGCACGATATCAGCTTTGTTTTTCTTGATAATTGTATTTTTAGCGCTGTGCCATGTTTGCCTAAGCTGTTAGCAGGACTGGCACTGTGCTTTCAACTGAAGACTCTTTTCTACACACGTTTCACGCAGCATTCCTGCAATATTCAACGTTTTTTTGAGTGAACATTTGGTGCATAATATTTTGGTGCACCTACCAAAAAGAAGCCCACCTGAACCCTCCATAAATAAGAAGTAAAAACCTCTCAAGGTGGCTCATACCTACGATATGTCCATGCCTGTGCCGCTTATCATCAAGTCATAAGATGGACTAGTTTTCTCTCTACTGTAGATGGCACTGTTAACCTTGACTTGCACTTGGTTTGGACTTCAGTGATGAGGAAGCAGAGTGGGGCAGAAACAGTCGACGTCTGCTCTTTATTACCGCTTCAAGCCCCGGGGAGAAATTAATTAAAGTGGGGAATAATAAAAATTATAATAACAAAGATTATCTTTGTCATCATAGTTATGCTAACAACAGTAATGGAGTTTTGAGGGGAGCCAGCGGCCGAAATAAACACCCTCCAGCTTTTATCTTACAGAAAACTGTAGGTGCAGGGCTGTTTCTTTCTTTCCTGCTATGTTTTTCAGAGGAGTGGAGCGTCGGTGGTGGTGGGTGGGGGCAGTTTTGAACAGGGGAGGTTCGGGGTTAGGGCTGGAGTGAAAAGCAAGTGTGTTATTGTAACAGAGCTTATGAGGGAGTCAAGAGGAGGGCAGTGTGCCGATCGCACGCTAGGCTGCATGATTCACAGAAGAGGCCTGAACACGAACCCTCTGCCCCCCCGCTCCCCCTCCCCTGCTTCTGAAATCCCCACCGTCAGCTTGCATTATGGGACTAATACCAAAGTGATGGCGAATCACCTCACGTCACCTCTCGTGTGGGTGACTCCATCCATCTGGGGTTAATTGGCACCCTAACCTGTGGACAACGTCAAAACAGACAAAAGTTATCTCAATTTATACTGTTTTGGACTCTGAGGGGGTAGACAAAACACGGCCGTGACCGCTGAGCTTCACCTGTGAGAGAAACAAAAACAGCTGGAAAAAATGCATTTTCTCACATTGTAGTGGCATTTTTTTAATCATTTCTTCCATTCGGTGAGGTGAAACGTGCACAGCCGATCTCAGATTACAAGATCTTACGTAGGCTGAGAAAATTCTTCGACTCTCTCGCATTAAGAAACCCCGTTCATGACCCCTTTGACAATTTCAAGAATGCATGATGGTCAGTTTTAAAGCAAGGCTTTAATTCCTGAAAAGCTGACCTCAGGGAAATGTGATATTTCACATGGCGGTGATTACATATCTCTCTCTCTCCTCAAAGTTGTCTGCAAATGTCAATGAATGCATGCAATATAATCTAATTACATCAGAGTATTAGAAATGTCCTGCAGCAGCCACCTCACCCTGTTACATTATCTGAACTGATGAACCCTGGAGACAAAGCGGCCCGGCCCCGTCTCGTGACCGGCATTCGAACCTCTTTTCATGTTGCCTGTAAAAAGGGGACGACTGACCTCATGCACTGCCGGGATATTACTTTACATCTTCACCAGGCCGCACCCTCGCTGTCGGCTCGTGAATGATTCGAGCCTGTCGAGCACGTCACTGCTTCCTGTGCACTGCGCAATCGCTGGTCGCCAAAGTCTAATGGAACGCAGGTGTTGAGAGGGAAGGAGAGAGAGAGACAGAGAAGTTAAAGATGACTAACAGGATGGTCGAAAATCACATTTTAAAGCTTTCTCTAATATCCAAAACCAGAATAATCTATTGACTGTTAAGGGTCGGAAGATTGAAATGATATTGGTTTCTGCTGCTCATCAATAGTTAATTCAATGAAATTGTAATGCAAGCTGGCAAATTTGCCCAAGATATGAATTCCTGGTAATTGTGAAAGATAAATGTTCTTTGTCCTCCTCACTTCTGCACAATCCAATTAGGATTCGATGCCTAGAAAATCAGATGACTGTATGCTCTGAAGCAAGATAAAGTTAGCTTAGCTGCTCATTAGCTATTTCATTGAGCCCTCTTGTAATATTGTCTTACCAAAGTTAGCTTTGGTCTGAATCGCTAATCAAGTGCACACATCCGGTGTTTGATGAAATTTTTACCTATTCCCAAAGCATTTCCTCTTCCCGCAAAAATTCATTAGTTTCAGCTCGAAAAGGAAAACGGGGGAGTCGTGCACATATTGAGTTGAGTTACTTTGTCTCGTTTTTTTTTTTTTTTTTTTTTCACTCCTGCTCATTCCTTCCCTCTGATAACATCCTCTGGTCTTTTTTTCCCCCTGAAGTTTCTTGTCCTCTTTGTGGTCCCCTCATTCCTGCACATGCAAACTCAGGGTGTGGAAATCACTGTGTTGTCTGCTCTGTGGACAGTGGACACTCTGTGTGTTTTGACTGAAAGTGGACCCCCATGAGGGAATAAGGTGGGAACAACAATATAGACACACATTCCACTGCAAAAAATGTCCACTTTTTTGTAGTTGTACCATTTTAAAGCTCCTCATTATAACAGGTGTAACTACTGTAGATTATTTTTCTTTTTTAAGAGAGTAAAGCTGTTTTGGACCTATTGAAACAGTATCTAGTATTCAAAGCTTTGGGAGACATTATCAGTTTTCAAGCTACGCTAACTGACTGGAGCACATCTTAGCCCTGGATGTCCTTCAAGATGCTTTTCCCCATTTCCGCAAGCGTGCATAGTGTTGATTATGCACCATTTAAAACATCTGTCACTTTACAACATTCAGTATTTGAGAGGACCCATCTCGCTTGCCTGGCTTGCTAACCTCTGCACTGATTCAACTTGACAAACCTTCTTTATCAAGTTATTTTAAAATCTGCTGAGTCACTTGGCAGCTCCCCCTCAGTGCTGCCTTTGTCCTGCATTGGACAGTGGAGGGGGTCTTGCCAGCATCAGCCGTCTCTGTCTCATGGTTTCAGTTGTGGTGATGGCAACTGAGACTCGCAGCAACAGGTAGTGCAGTTATCTCTGCACTCTGTACATTACTCTGCAATTCAAATCCTGATACGGAGTAGCTACAGAGTGATGGTTTAACGCAGGGAGTGCTCACAGATGGGACTATTGAAGCAATGGATAACAATGTCAGTCTTCCAGCTGGTTGACTGTCTGTGTGGCCGTTGGAACTGAACTGATATCACGGACTGCTGCTTCTACTGCCCGTCCACAAATACTCAACCTAGATAATCAGCAGTGTTGACATCATCAGTCAGCTAAGAAGAATTAAAAAGTAGTGCCAATTATTAATTTGCACCAAATAAGTGCACAAGTCAATACAAATCTGCTGGGGTTGCTGAAATCTTTTTTCAATGTAAATCAGTTTGGATTCATTTTAGAAATTCGGGATTTAACTATAAGCAATAAAGCACAGTAAGTTGCCTTTTTCTAAGATCTGCAGTGAGTCAAGATGTCGATCTGTTTCATGAAAATTCCCGAAACAAGTACAAAGAGGAAAAATATTTCTTTATTTATTTTTTCCTTGCTTGTCCTGAAGCAAGAAACGATTCAAATTCTCTCTGCTTTGCCTTTCTAAAAGAGTCACTCAGTAGGACATTTCTTGCAGTGTAGGAACCAGAGAGCAGCCTGGTATGTACATAGTAATTACATCTCAGCACCCTGTGCAGAGGACATGGCTGTAACACACTCCGAAGGGTCGCTGCCCAGGGGATCGAGGTTTGCCCATTAAAACATCATCAGACAATGCAGTTTATTTAAAGAGACATACGACTCTCCACTGCTACTGTTTACCTTCCCTCCACTGGAGAACAAAGATAATACCGTCTGGAAATCAAAGGCAAACTGTAATTTCCAGCGAGTGAAGTCACCACAGGTCAAAAGTTGCCTGTGCAGACGTAGCTGGTTTATTTATTTGCGGTGGGGACATGAGAGAGGATGAGGAGGGAATATTATGTTCAACTTGCTCCTGGGGCTTCAGTCCAAAATGCTTTATGTCTCTCCTGGAAACTATTTTGGGTTGTGGATTTTAAAAACATGGATGGGTTGATCCTCAGGCTTGTTGCTATTTTTGGTGCAAAGCCTCATGAGTCTATATTTTGTTATCTTTTACAGTAGAAGCTCTCACCCTTTGGAACGAAACCGTTTACTGATTGTCGCTTCATATGTTGTCATTTCTTGGATCATAATGAGCAGCAGCAGCTCCATAGAAACCAGAGAAATAGAAGTCAGACCCATCTCTGTTTCTCAGATACAACAATCAGCATGGCGCCCCACTGGGCGAGTGTCCCCTCCTCTCCGAGTCCCTGGAGGGTCCGTCACCCTGCTGCATGCCCACCCTATCTGGAATATTTTGCTCAGATAGCACATTTCCTCCCTCTAATTGTCCTGTCAGTAAATCAGTAGCCCCGGTTCCTCCCCTCTCTTCACCGGTCCACGTCAGCCGTTCTCATAATACGCCGCCTGATGAGTGCAGATAGCGTCTTTGTTCTTGAGGAGCGCCGGCTGGTCTCGTTGTGTGTGGTGAATGGATAGCAGGTCTTCTGCAGGCCAAAGCCGGAGGGCACCGGCGGTAAGAGAGCTGGCACACTGAGGGGAAAAAGAGTTTGAAAAAATCATGGTGAGCGGATCAATGAAATGCTTCTTTCTTAGAATTAGGCAGCGCTCCAGTTTCCACTTGTGGGTACTGATTTCTCATTTGCATTAGAGATCATTCAGCACGAAACACAGCTGAATAGAACATATCTGCTGTTGATTAATTATACATAACGTCATCACAAAAAATCCACAATGAATATAAATGCGTGTACTGGTATGTACTTAATATAAAGAAATACTCTACATCTATCTATATTTACTTCCATCTCAATTAAAAAGCAGTTGCAGTGTCTCCCTCTAACACTTCTACTACAAATCTTTTTTCTGTATTTTTGTCTTTTCTTTACAGAGATGCTTTATCGCCAAGCTTACCTTATCTCAACCATTCCCCTCCCCCACTCGACATCCATCAGGCCCGTGAGAGCCATCATGGTAATTTGTTAACCTTTATCCAGTGACCTCTACTGACCTCAGGATCACCTCAGTCTGACAGTGTGACTGGGAACCCTGGACTGGATTTGTTCTGGAAAATAGACAGAAATTAAATATATCTCAGTCTAATGTATTTGCTCACCAGCTTATTGTTATTATTATCATGATTCTGGCTATTCTGCGTTACAAAATACAGCACCGTGAGCACAAATACACACATAGCTAATGAATATAAGCATGCAACATTGAAGAATTTTTATCATTTAAGCAAATATCACCTCATGAAATTATACGTTCGCTCAATCAGAGCTCAATTTAACATTCAGAATCTGTTTCGTGCTAAAATTAAAAAAAACAAAATGTGCTCTTATTATCTTTTTTTTTTTTTTCAATTACAAAGCGAAGGCAAAGAGAATGCAGTTCATTTCTCTGCTGGATTATTATTCAAGGCACAGCGCTGGCTCACTGCTAACTCTGAGAGCAAATGCTCTATGCCGATGCATATTCATATGTTTAACATACAGACATGCATTCCTAATGATGTAGGAGAGGACAGAATGCAATAAAGCTCATTAATACATTTTACCATGCCAGTCAGCCCTCAGCATGAGACTGCCGCTGCACGCCATCAAATCGAGCAAATTCACTTCTCCAATAAAGAACGACTCAAATGTGAGATGAAGACGGAGAGGAATGAAATGTTGCTGATGCAGTGTGTTTACTCGCTCAGTGGGAAAATCATCCTTTTTTTTATTATTATTATTTCTCTTGAATGTAAAGCAAGTTTCTCATTTATCAAGCCATTAACTCCTTTACTAAAGTTTTTTCTTCACTCTTCTCCCGAGACATGAACAATCAAACATTTATATGTACGCATATGTCCACATACATATATGTGGTGTGTCAGTGTTAAGCCCTATATCATATATCTGAATGTCAAAACTCTGGCCCTTTCACCCTTTCTATGTAGCCTGACTGAGTGTGGGAGCACAATCCCTCTAATTCTTAAATGCCCTAAATTATTTTACATCATGTTATTAAAAAGGCAAAATTTGAAGGGCAGGAATCAAGGTTGAATGTTTGCATGTAACTGCACAGAAATGAGTGAGCATAAAAGCTTTTGGGATGGAGCTGCTATAATTTCATGGTTGGTCTCACCTTAGGTAAAAATGCATATGGAGGCTGGATGTATATTATATTACAGGGCACTAAATGCATAAAAAATAAATACAAATTCAGCATTGGTAAAGGTGCAAATGATGCTTAATGTACTAATCCACAGCTGACCTTTGACAGTGTTTGAGCACCATTATAAGTAAAAACACTGGACAATAGGACATAAACAAGCCCCACACAGAAGATATGAACTATATGCTATTTGCATTTAAAGGACCACAACATGAACAGTGGGCTTTGTTCAGTCTCCCTGACTTCATGAAAGCTAGTTAAGCAGTTTCAGGGCTTTACTAAAGCCTCAGTCCATGGTGGGAGTTGCAAATATTAGTCGCAACTTAATGTGAAAGTTCAAGAACTGCGACAGGTATATGTAGATTTTCCTGCCTGCTCCTCACTCACTGCTTTAGCAGAAATATGATGATAGACTTTAAATCACAGCAGCAGTCGGTACGAGTCCTTCCCAGTTTAACCCTGTCCTATCCCTATGCCTGCCCTGTCACTTTTGGTTTTAAGATTTAACATGAACCAGTCCCTGATGTTAGACAACCAGACGTCTCGTCCAGTCAGAGCGGGCAGACATCAGTAATGGCCGTGCACTTTGTTTATAAATTATTAATGATTTTCTCTCCTCCCTGTCACTTTGGACAGGCTGTGAGACGAGACGATGCCTCTCCTGTTTGCGTGGCAGCGCGCTCCTCAAACAGATTGCAATTTATTCCTCTGCAGTTTGTCCGTCAAGGCTAACTCTGACAACATAATCCCGAACTAATCCGCCATGTTCAGTTTTTCTTGTTGGCTCTCATGCAAACTGCTTTGCCAAATCCCGCTACCTGTCAGCCTGGCCTTGCGATGAGGAGCCCAGACAAGCTGCCAGCCCTGCTGCAGTGGCTCCTGTGGGGGAGGCGAGGGAGGAGGGGGAGGCATGGTGCCTGGGTAGACTTAACCCCTGCCTCCCTCCCTGTAATCCACTGTAAACAGCCAGAGCCTTAGAAGGGCTAACTGCGCTAATCAAGCCCCAAGCTCGCCCAGTCACTATCATACAGAGTACCCTAAGAACTAGAGATTTGAGCAGCTACTGCAGTGTGTGTGCAGGGTATGAGGGTGTGTGTGGAGCAGAGGGGCCTATTGACAGCACCTAATCCCCAAGGAGGGAAAAAGGTGCCAGCATGAGGCAGAGATGGGTGTCCCAGCTAAAGCCACAAGAGCAGGTTTCCACGAAGAAAAATACAAATGATTGAGGAAGACTACACATGTGCATTTCATGACTTTTCCATATTATAAGTCAAAATGTCATCAGACCAATAAAACCAGCTGCTTATCACAGGATACCAAATTACAACTAAACACCTTGGTGGAAAAACTATTATTTTTTGGAATAAATTATGGATTAAACATGCATTTAAAAAAAAAAAAAGATACTCACATGTTTTCCAGAGGCATCAAAGGCTGGATTGAACTCCATTAATTAGGACAAAAATTCTGTATTTCCCCAAAAGAAAACCAGCCACTCAGTATTCTCGCTCAGCCTTTGGAGAACCACATTTAAATTTCCCTCACACCCTCTCTCAGTCTCTCTGACAGTGACCCAAAATCCACAGGAAGAACATAAAAGGCCTGACAGTAGTCAAAGGAAAAGGGAGGCCAACTAAGCCAACTCCCCCCCTCATCAACAAAACCGAAAACTCTCAAGAACTTGTGAGTGGACATGACAACAAGCAATAAAACTCTTGGGTTTTTTTTCCCCTCCTTCTCTTTCATTGTTCTCAGTAATGAGCAGATTCAGTGGGGTGTCTGTGGTGGGTGGGGGTCTGGGTTTGTAGCTGCAGCAGAGGAAAAGAGTCAAAAGCTCACTTTGTCAGTGTCCATCAAGAATTATTAGCAGATCTCTAATAGACTTTAGGGGCTGTTCTGTGTGTTTATGTTCTTTTACAACACTCTGCATATAGATGCCAATGAATTCAGGGCGTCTCAGTGTTAAAAAGGGAAGAAAATCAGGTACGTTTCAATTCAGGTGTATTTTTATTCCACATGTTCACAAGCACTGCCGGCAACTGCAACTGTGCAACAATAAAAATGACTTTCATCTTTTATTGTTCTTCAGGAATCTGGAAGGTAGAATCTCTACTGGAAAACAGTTGGAGAACTGCAAAGTATACAGCACTAATTTGCTAAACTAGCTATAAATGGTGCTGCAAAGAAAGTGGGGCATCGGCACTGAGTGGCCAGTGGACGCTCTTGAATGCAGGGGCTCCATGTGGACACACTGATACCTGTTCTGTGTTATAATGCAGCTGCCGCATTCACTTTCCAGCTCCTGAGACTGTGGGAAAGCTCTGGGCAAATATGTTTGCCACTTTAGTGCTTCAGATAAAAGTGGCCGTCAAGGGTGGAGCTTAGGAGAGTGTTGAGATGATGGTGAGGGAGTTGGCGGAACGGCGGGGAAAATGCGAACATGACATGTAGCTGATAAGAGTCCTCCAGCAGGTTAACACCAGAGCTTGTAACTGGGATTGCCCCGAGAAGTCCTCTTATGAAGGCCTGGCATCTGCATGATAGCAAAAGCCCTGGCGCTCACACGAGTGTTGCACACAGCAGGTCTGGAGGGTGGTTTGGACAGGAGCACACAGCACACCTCTAAAGAGGATGTGGGGTAGAGAGGCCACATGTTGCACTCACTCGAATGAGAGAGAATTTCTTTTCTGCTTGTACTGTAAAGAGACTACAACACTATGAAAATCTATTTGTTGCCAAATCTTTACTACAAGAACTTTTGAGCCCAAGGTATCACATTCACCCCCATCATCTTTGACATAATTTGGCAGATTTCCTCTTGCTGAGGTGATGTGGATATGTCAGCTGGTGACAATGGCAAGACTAAAGGGTAAAATGTCTCTCAGGTTACAGACAGGGGGGCTGATAGAGTGCAGAACATTTGCTCAAAACCTGAGTAATCATAATCAGAATTATGTTATCTGTGCCAAAGTTACTTCTTCATGGTTATTAATGCAGCAGCGGATATCATTTAGTGAGCTGATTATATGTCATACTTTCTCCATGCTAAATCTTTGTCACAAACAGACAGATGTCGTACAGATTCTTCAAAATAAATTGTTCATACTACCTTTTCTGCCTTGTCTCTGATATCAAAATGTAGAAAATGTTAAGTAGAAACAAATCTAATTTGAATATTTGCTCCGATTATGAGACTTCTGGGCAAATACCACAAGTTCAAAAGACATGCAAGCATATATACCTGTAGATTTTCAGTGGTGTTGTTCCGTATCTTATATCCTTTTCCCTATACAGCACAAAACAAATGCCACAAGACCAGAAAGGACAAGAAAAAAGCAAT
Source organism: Chaetodon trifasciatus (assembly GCA_037975065.1). NCBI lineage: Eukaryota > Metazoa > Chordata > Actinopteri > Chaetodontiformes > Chaetodontidae > Chaetodon > Chaetodon trifasciatus. Next base: position 5,509,615 of record JBBMOE010000036.1, on the reverse strand, counting down.
AAAAAGTGAGTGATGGCCATTGATATTTCAGGCTGAAGAAATCCCGCATCAGGAGACTTTGCTTGGCTTTACATAAACAGGGTAATAAATAGATCGATCACACATAGCGAGGGAGATTCATGTCACATTAAGTGACGGGACGTTGAACATAGGCCCAGCTATGTCTCATTACTCAGAGGGCGCTTCCCTGGGGGAGGGTGTGTGTCTGTGTGTGTGTTGAAGATGGTGGAGACAGCAGTTTGCATGTGGCAGGCCAGGCACAGTACAGAGGCCAGCTGCTGCGCACACATCACTGCTGTGGGCTGAAAACCACATCTACAAAGATGTTTTTTGGAATACAAAGTGCAGCAGCGTTGACAAGCCTCTGGCACTGCTTTCAATGGTCTGTAATCAACACAAACATATCTCATAATGCTACAGATTTGAATAATAATTTGGGCAGAGATCGAACAGTTGTGCCATGTAAAATACTGAGGTAAATGCTGAAGTACTGTGTCTGATCTTTTCAGCTTCATGTCTTCAAACTGCTCTCGTAATGCTGATGTCTTGCAAGTTCAATGGGTGGTAGGTTTAGGATTGAAGTGTGCTAACAATTTCTAAAAGATAAAAAATATGATTTTGTGCTTCATTATTGTAAAAAATTAAACTTTCCACACATTTACCACAATTTCAGGGCTCAAAAAGCTCAGACTCTGTGCGCTCAGTAGTCGCGGCACGTCAAATCATGTGAAAAACAGGAATTCAAAAGTTACGCTTTGCCATTTTTCTGTGACAGTGGTGACAGATAATTTGCAAGATCCAATAGTCTGGAGATCCATTAGCCTGTGGAGTGCCAAAGCACAGTACAAAGCCAGCAACTCCAGACACAAAAATGCCTTGAAGTCGGTTCTAGACAGCGTATCCATCAGCATAAACTTCACAATAAACCAATAAACCGTCCTCTTTGCTTGCACACCCTGTAACAAAAAATCCAAACACAGTTTGCAGCCTCTGACCTTTATGGTCTTATTGACCTCCAGTGGTATATTGCAGCACTGGGGATTTCCCCTATATCACTGTCCAGCGCTGTAAGGCTGAGTGCTGCTGCTTTAGATAGCTGTTTGATTTACAGTGCAAGCGGGGCAAGGCTGGTGTCGCTGGTGGGATTCTGTCATAAGCCATCAATGGAAGTGGTCAGAGGCATGTAAGATAGAGTTTACAGTTCTGAGAAGGACTCTGGGGCATAAAAGGTTGTGCACGCAGGTGACATTTCCAACCCGGTCTCATTTAGTCTTGGTCTGCTGGCCTCTTATGAATGGCATTGGCGATCCAAGCGTCCGAGCGGGCATTAGCAGGTCGTCAGTCGTGGCCCCTCCTGCCTCATAAATCAAAAGCTCAAATGACCGAAGAGGTGTTGCATAGTTGTCTTGCAGGAGATACTTATCAATGTAGACATGCACAAGGTTAACCTGATGCTCTCGGAGACAGGGTTAAGGACGTTTAATTTTGGGTGTAGTTTGATATGGCCCCTATCACACAGCGCTGTGGTGGTGTCATGTGTTTTTTTCCATTCGGTCTCAATCAAAACCTTCAGCATGTATGGTTGTATCGAGCAGACAATGCAAAGTTTTAAAATAAATGGAGTAATGGCAAGTTTTCAGACAAGTGAAAAATGAAAGTGACCATACGGCACAATTGGTGGAGGGCTTTCGCATCCACTTTTAGACCCCTGGTGACTTCTCACTAACAGCTGCTGTAAAACACGAATGCATCAGATAATCCCTCCAAAGCCCGGCGGTCAAGCCGAGGCATTCTGGGTCTCGAGCGCTCTCATAAATGAAATACCACCTGCACCAGCAATTTCAAACCTGCAACGGAGTAAAGTTATATTTAGGTAAGAACATGAAGGACCTTGATCCCTTAACAAAATAAAAGCTTGACAGCTAATCTCTTCAACAGAAGTCAATATTGTTGAAGTCTGATGATGTACAACAGGGGGGCCATGAGGACTATGGCTAAGACAAGCAACTGTCAGCTGTATTTTTCAAAGACCAGACAGTGGGCAATATCAGAAGGATCAGTCCATCTTCCTGCCTTGATGTGACATTGACAGAGTGCCAATAGTGCTGCCGTATCACTTGTCTGTTTGGTATGATGGAAATGACGTTATTTAGCTATTTTAGAAACCCCTCAAATCCACATTTAGGCTACAGCGCTTACATTCTGTGCTCCTATTTTAGTTGATAAGGTTCATGTGTGAATTATGACGCTCTCTTTTATTGACTGAATGCTGCATCAATTCTTCAAGCGCGGTGCAACAGTGGTTGTGTGCTCATTCAATACTGCTGTGGCCTTGAGAACAAACCAATTGACTCAAGTGAGATGTTCCTCTCTGGAATATTGTAATGCGCGAGTATTACCAGGGGCTCTGCAGGCCTGATACAAGTGAGCCTCCGGGACACACACTGCATCTCCTCAATTCTCATCCAGAGATTACGCTCAAGTACAGTCGACGCTCTCAGCACTTCATCTTCCCCTGTCCGTGTGCAGCGCTCTGCATCCACGGCGCATGCATGTGTCAAATGCGTGAGTATGAGTGTGTCTGTGCGATCCGCGCTGTTCCACCTCCTCCTCATCTGTGAAGAGTAGTAGGGAGGAGGAGAACTGCTGGCTCTCACTCCCTCGGGCTCTGCATTTCCTCAAAAAGTGACCTCCGCCAGACTTTGACCAGATTCCTCTGTACTTTAAACAAGACTCCCATTACAGCCCTTGTGAGTACAGTAACAGGTTTCCACAGTTTGCCTTGGGCAGTTGCATGGCAGATGTGTGTTTGAACATGCCTGTATGTCTGTAGAAGAGAGGGACGAGTGTATGTACGCATGTGCCCCTGTGTATAAATCACTTGACCTAGACTTACTGTTGACCGTGGATTTATGCCAGCGTGAGAGGCTCCCGATGACAATGTATCTGCCTTAGCCATAATAGATGGTACACAGAGCGCGCTGTCATCTGGCAAATATGCTCTCTGAATGGATCTCAAGTGGGGCGGCGCTCGGCAGAGGGGCGGCGGACAACGGAAAGGGGGAGAGATGGATGGTGATCAGCCCAGGGTGGAGCCATCAGCCACAGACTCTCCCCCACAGCTTTTTGGAAACTCAAAATATTGCTTGAATTAGACCAGCCATCAGCACTGCAGCTGGTGAGACGGACGGCCAGACTGATGCCTACTGTGCACTGAGCTCAGGGGTGGCTTTGTAAAAATAAGAAAGGGAAATTCAATGCTCTGTGTTATTATATGTGAAAATGATGAATGTCTTCACATGTGGCGCAGACTAAAAGATGCCAGCGAGGAACCGGTCAAGGATCCAGCATGTGACGTGCCATTGTCTGTGCGCATCCAACCCACAGCCACGCACTCGGCTGGAAGTCAACCACTTATATCATCTGTTGTTACTTTGATAACGCACAGAATAATGGCGTTAGTCCTGTTTGACACTGATCAAGAGAAATGAAAGCAGGTTTTTGAGGGATCAAATTTAAACCACATGCTGCTAGAACCTGATACGCTGTACGGGTTCCAACTGGTCCGAGGAGACAAATGCACGATTCTGCCAGACTATCACAAAGCATAACCTCTTCCAGACAAACTGGAGCTATCAGCGGGGAACAGAGCTGAGAACCCTCCACAAACCACCGTGATGAAGTGTCCTATCTCTACGTTGTCTCCCAAAATCTAGGGCCCCCTACTCCACTTATAGACAGCCACGAAACACAGCCAAATCTTATCAGTACAGTGTGTGAGTGTGTGTGCGTTTCTCACATTGTTGCATGTCAGTATCTTCAAATTTAGATAGTGGTTTTAGTCAAATAGTGACACCGTCTGAAATATATGAACAGATCATCAAGTGTAATTTCATGCAGCATCTCTTAGGTCACATAATGGCACAATCACTAAAAAAAAAAACATAGCAATAAAGAAAATACTGACATAGTCGCCGTTCAAAAGTTTGCATACCCTTAGTTCTTAATTCTGTGTACTGCCCCCTTTAGCCTCGATGATCAGATGGTGAAGTTACCGATTCTTCATGGCAAAAAGCCTCCAGGTCCTGTAAATTCATGGTTTGTCTTTGAATTGCATGTTTGAGATCTCCTCAGTGTAGCTCAATGACATTGTGACGGTCACTCCAAGGGTCAACTTGGCCTTGTGTTTTGGATCCTTGTCGTGTTGGAAAGTCAAAATGCATCCCACGTGCAGCCTCTGAACTGCAAACTGTCCTCCAATATCTTCTGTTAACATGCTGTATTCATCTTGCCATCAATCCCTCTGTTGCTGTAGCTCACACACTTCAAAAACATCAGAGATCCACCTCCATGCTGCACAGTACAGATGGTGTCCTTTTCCTGATCACCACCATGCTGCCTCCTCTCCAAACAGTGTTTATGGTCATGACCATAAAGTTCAAATTTGGTCCCATCACTCCAAATGACATTGTTCCAGAAGTTTGAAGTAGAAGCATGATGAGACATATTCTCCAAAAAATGGCCCCTATTTCACAGATATTGGGTAAGTATGAGGAGATGTAACGAATCACCTCCTTCAAGAAACTCCTTTCCAAGTTCTACCTGATATGTTTTTCCAAAAGAAGAATCACAAAATACTGAACTGCTCATTTTGGATCAAGTGCATCTATCACACTGGGAGGCTGGGTCACATTTTGTGCCTTAATTAAAGAGTTAACAGCAGAGAGACAACAAACAAAATACAAACAGAGGCTGCCTCCTGGCTGAACTGAGGACATTGCTGCCACCTTGAATATCTTAGGCCACTGGGGAAGCCTGAAATTCAATCATTTTAACGCTAACAAACCACCGACCAATGGCCCTATGAAGAAATTGTCTTCTGAAGATTGTCTGCTAAATAAGGCTTATCTAAAACTGTTACCTTGCATGCAGATAGCACATAAGGGCTGTTGTGCAGACTTCAAGAACTTTGAAAGGTTTCACTAAATATACTTGTGCACATTTGGACTGTCCACGACTGCAGCAACATGAGTTTTAATTCTTTTCTCCACAGCAAAAGTTTCTATCAGGATACAGGATGTTCAGAGTCGGGACAGACCATCACTGCTTGTGCACCTCTCTCTGGTGCACAGTTTATGGTCTTTGTTGTTGTCTTTGGTTACGAAGGTGCCACTTAACATCATGGGTTTTGACCTTTTTGAGATCATGGTTGTAACTGCAATCATTCCAGACTTGTTTATTATGAGATGGACACGCAGTTCAAGAACTGATAGACTGACAGGTGATGACGCCTGTAGACTGCACGCTGTCTCAGGTTCAGCTGCTTTTAGTCAGTTTACAGAGTGCAACTGGCCCAACAGTGTGTGAAGTGAACACACAATCACAGTAAAGGACCCTCATCATTCTGTCACAATCTATTGCTTGCAAAGCAGTCGAGGACCCGGCTACCAAATGCACACAAACACACATAGGTCCACACACATGCTCGCACACACTCTATAATCCTCTCATCCACCCTTGTCTTTTACACTCCCCCCTTGCTGCTGGCGACATCGCTTGTGAAGCACGGACGCTCGTAAATTCCCCGCCTTGATTTTGTTAACCTTTACTGTGACCCGTCACTTCTCCGCTTGGCGTTCTAGCACCCACTCAGTCACAGATGAGGCCCCGCTTGCCTCTGCGGAGACGAGCCTCGGCGCTTCCGCGGCTCATCGCTCAGGCTTCTGGCTCAGCGGCCACGCAGTGCCAACACACCTCGGAATTATGGGCCACTTTTAGACGAAATGATAGACGTTTAAATCAGGCGTTTATGTCTGTCATCATTGCCCTGCGTAACACTTTCATTAAGGCTTTGTGAGGAATAACAGCTCATTGGAAAACTGTTCAGTCTGAACTAACAGTGGAGCCTGAAAAGGTGTTGGCCAAGCACTTCAACTTTTGTGCTATTTATCATTTTGAAAGAGGTTGTGGCTGTAGTTTAATGTATAGAGAAGAAAAAAATGAGTGCAAAAATGAGTAACTTTCCAAATACGCTTTTAACTTTAAAGACCTTGTTCAACTTGAATGCATCAGAACAGTGCAGAGGAAAGTATGCTTGTCCTGCTCACTGACAGATAAATGCACAATATGATGCATTATCATGATGTTGCAACATACCATGTTAGCTTTCAGTGCATCCCCTAAAGCACATTGTCATATCCTAAGCCGATCATGTTTTTCCATTGATTACAGCACAAGAGCAGCATTTGTAAAAAAGGTAAAACCAATTTATAAAATGTTCAAATAAATCTCCTCTCTCACGCCTTCAAGCAGGCAGACTTTGGTTGCATGCAACCGCTGAGCAGAGGTTCAAACTCTCCAGCTCGTTGCATGTTAATGTGAACATATCAAGCTTGCATATCAGCATTCTTCCCTCTAATTTATCTCAGTAATGGTGATTAGACTGAGGGAGAATATGTGTGTAATGTACACATCTCTCCATGTGTTTACGTGTTCTGTCTCCTGAGGTCAGCTAGGTGGCAATTTGTTTAGAGTGACGCTGATAGGTGTGTTGCCTGGTGTAATTTGTTGTCTGTGTGTTGAGTACGACGTGACACGTAATGTGCGTTATACATACATACAAATGTGCAGTCACAGAGACAGTAAATGTGTATATACGTGCAGCCTATTTTCAGCCTTATTGTTATGATTTAGTATGGGTTATATAGTAGACTGGAGCGTGCCGAGGCAGAAGCTCACAAAAAACACGCAAAACAGCAAATTCTTTTTCCTTGAGTAACCAAAGACACAGGAGGAATTGTACCTGACAATGGCCAAAAAAAAAATTGTGACTGGTGCCAATGTTTCCTGGCAGAATATGTGGAGAAACTCACGCCATCGAAACACGCCTTCAAACTCTCTCATAGCAAATGTTGAAGCGATGGATCCGGCTGTGACTGTATGACACATATTCAATCATTTGTGTGAACACGATTTCAAAAATGACACTTTCGAGTAAAAAATCAATCTTACTTTGTGCCTTTAAAACGATGGTGATGGACCTAGAATGCGATCCCTTCATACGCCCACTGAGCTTTGGCCTGAACACCGTATTTTGCTACATATAGTTTTGTGTGCTGTTCGTTTATAGCACTGCTTCCTTGTTTGCATCAGACAGAGGCTCTCAACCTGCTGTTCGGGATCTCACAACTTATCTTTATCTTGTGAATTTTGGGATCATTTTACCTCTTTAGATCCCTGTTAAGTATTCATTAAAACAAAGAAAGAAAAAATCTCCACAGCTGGTATTTGCAACCTAGTATTGACAGGTAGTTATAATTAATTGGTCAAATAAATCACTGTTATATAGTTAAGTTTGGTAATGGTGGTGACCACACCATTAATTATGGCTGTTGTCCAAAGATCATGAAATTCACTGCTATAAAAAAAACTGCATTAGATGTGATTTCTTCTCTTTTTAATCCATCCATCCATGCATGCATACATAAAATAATACATACAGTATTATTGGATTCTAACTATGTGTAAGCATCACTTTAATGCTAATTAATCGGCTAATGCTAACTAGCGCATGCTGCTGGATAGCCTAATCTAGGTAGGTCTGGGTAGAAACAGAAGCTGTCACATTAATGTAGTATAAAGTAGTATAGTATGACCTCTAAAATGACTCATTAAATAGTACTTAAGTATTTGATTTGACCCCTCCCCCCATCCTGTGACACTGAGGCCCACTTGTTTCTCTCTCATCAGTACACCATTCACACTATTTCCGCTCTGTCGCAGTTTGACATGTTTTATGTCCGTTTAGCCCAATGGGGATCCATTCAAAGCATGCTGGGTAGGCATCCGGAAGGGATGACCTCTTTTCTGTTGCTACACAATCAAAGCCACACCTGCCCCGTCCCTCTGACAGAACCGCCTCAGGTTCGTCCAGTGCGGGTGCAGCAGGTAGCGGTGACATAAAGAAAGACTTCAGTTTGTCGTAGACTTCACTATATGACCACACATGCCCGGTTTATTCCAGTGATGAAGACTTTAAAGAAGAGACCAGATTGAGTCTATACATAAGTCTGCTCTCTGTGAGCAGGAGGATTTACTTTTGGTTTGTCAACCTCTCAGCGCCATGGAGACGGGGTCACATGGAGGTGTCGCTCCCCCCTCTCGCGGGGTCAGAGCCCCCCGCCGTGTTGGCCCTTGTGCCTGTTTGCTGCAGCGCTAATCCACCGGCGTTTGCTTCCTGCTGAGCAACAAGTCTGTGACTTAGTGACTCGGCTGTTTGTAGGGAGGGTTTCAGTCGTCGCCACAGTAATTGGTTCATCCTACCCCCTATCACTCACCTCTTTAAGGTCTTTGATTGGCCAGGCTTGCCAAGGAGGAGACAGAGCAAGGGATTATGGGATGAGATACAGCCCAGGAGAGAAAGGCAGCCTGAGTTCGGCAACTTCACAGCTGATAGAAAATCCTGTTGAATTTTTCATGAAAATAGAAAACTTTTTTTCTTTATAGTCTCAAGCTCAGTGTCAACTGTGTGGAGGTTTTTTTTTTTTTTTGTCTTTTCGCTTTGTGGATGTCAAACTGTTCTGGTGTCTGCGTTGCATGACACAACCACAGAGAGGAGGTTGAAATTTGAACAATATACACAAATATTCTCCCATTATTATCACATTTTAACCAATTAGTTCACAGATTTTCATGGCATAGTCTCAGAATGAATGTTAGTACGGTTGCAAATAAGGATAATTTACATTGATTAAACTGCTGCTTATTTCATAACTTATTCATTAATCCTTTGGCCTATAAAATGTCAGAAAATACTGCCCATCACAGTCTCGTAAAACTCAAGGTGACATGATCAAAATGCTCACCTGACCAGCAACGCTGACCAAAGAAAACCTAAAGTTATAAAGTTTATTATCAGATTTGTAATTTTGTGCTTTTCCAATTTGCATTATTGAGGTCAATTGTTATTGAGATAAGTTGCGCAGTGAATAAAAAAAAGATTGGGGGTTAAGCTGATTGTACTTTAATGAATATCTTTTCATCAAAAATATCTGAAAAACTCCTGAAACAAAAATACAATAAACTTCATCCTTTAATTCCCAACTCTATTTCAAATCCTTGTTGTAGGGATGTTACACGCTGCCTGCAAAGCAACTTAAGGTTACACTTTGAGATTAAAAGACGCTTAAATCTTCTCATATTCACCCAGTTCATCAGGTTTACGAACATGATTTGATGTTTAAAGGCTCAGTCCATAATTCAAGTCTAAACAGAAGGACTGTCCTGCCACTGAAAGTCACGCTGGAAGCTGCTAACACTTCTCATATTGACTGACAGTTCTTTTAATACATGGAATAACACTGACAACATCAGCTCAATCCAAGCTGTTAATGTCTTCTTAAAGGCTTGTTTACATTGGTAATAAATAAACACAATAAAATGATTAGAATTGGTTAAAAAACAGAAACGTTTTTTCTGTTTCGAGTCAAAATCCGCAGCTACAAATGTTAAAGCTCCCTAGTTTCTGAGGCCAAAGGAAAAGCAGCTTTAAGCTTCTGCAGCTACTGTCTCGGTAAATGAGCAATCATCATTATCAGCATGTTATATAAATCTATCAAAATATTAGTAGAAAGGGAGGCGAAGGGATAAAAAAAAGGGAAACATGTCTTAAATCACAGCCTCCATGACAGTCGGAGACGTTTGGTATCTGCACCGCAGCTTTAAATCTGCCAACCAGAGCGAAGCGAGGCAAGAAAAATATCCCGTGTAGGACCCATCTGTGTCTTCCTACAGAGACATTTGCTTTTCTTTCAGAGCGTCTAGAGCTCCTTTACAACTGATAAGACGACCGCATTCCTGGTGAACCCGCAGGCCGGCCCTGCGGGTGACCCCACTTGACAATGTCCAGTCACGAGAGGCTCCAGTGCCCATACGCACCACAGCAGAGACCCCTGCGCAGCTCCACTCATCTCTCTCCCATCTCCCGCCACCAAACACTCACCCACACTGAAGAGTGCAGAGATAAGAGGCAGAAAGCAGGGTGTTCTTTGACTGTACTCCACACTGGGCCTCTGATAACTGCATTTTTGGAGGTACCTGTGAGTAATGTCGGACACTTTGTGTGGATTAGCTTTTGTGTGAAAGTGTAAAGAGCTGTAAAATGACATCTGAGATGATCCTCGTTGAGAAGCAAAGTGTTTTGAGATGCAGTCAAAATATGGATGGATCTACTGAATGAGACTCAGTGAGAAAACGCTTCGCATGTTTGAAGTCCTGAATTCAGTATTTTTTTTTTTTTTTTTTAAATTGGCATGAAATAGTGTTGAGGTTAGTAATACCTGCAGATTAGCTTCACCAGCTGATGAAAATAAGGAGACAGATGGGTTTATAGGTGGCTGGCTGCCCACTTCTTCTCACATTTATTTCAAATGAACCTCTCATTTTCTTCTGGAAAGATTAAAACAAAAAGAAATTATAATCAACAAAAGATTTTCCAAGACCAGCCAGACACTGGATGACTGAACCAGCACGCTAGACACGCAAGCAGAGCTTCATTTCTATTTAATGTCGCCCATTCTTGACACAGCGTTCAATGGTGCTGCCATTTTTTGTGCATTTACCTCTATGAGACGAGTCCTGCTGCACACCACAGCGTGCAGACAGCGGCTGATGAGTCCCGCAGCAACAAACACCACCGAGTCTGAACCTGTAGACTCCTGGTGACAGGTTTTCATCAAGCTCAACTCCTTGTCAAGGCTGCCAAAGTAAAACACACAGCAGAAGAATGGTTGGAGATGATAAAGCTCAACCAAAGCAGTGGCTAACTTAAAATAACCTGTATTTATTGCAGGGTTGCCCTCACTGTTTCCAAAGCTGCGTCTAAAGTGAATCTTCTCATCGTTCATTCTCATTATCCGAGCAGTCAAGATCCATAAACTCAAAAAATAATTTAAGAAAAGCTAGTTCCAAGTCTTCAAGTTCCATTACAGATGTTCATCCACTGATGTGGCTGCAGCTCTGTGTGGTCGGAAAACAATAATCTTTGGTCTTCTCGTTGTCTTCTTTTGTCTATAAAGCTTTATTGAAAACTGGTGCACAAAAGTTGTCATTCTAGTTCTTTTCTGCTGTCTCTTCAGGGAAAAGCTAAAGTAAATGTTATGTTTTCTCATGCAGTCTTCAGTCTCACCTCATTCACTCAAGTACTGTACTGTACTGTACAAGGCACGTGTACTTGAGTATTTTCATTCTAAGCTACTTTATACTTCCACTGCACTACAGGTTTAGTTACTAGCTGCTTTTCACATGAAGATTTTACATAGAAAACACATACAGCATTGTTGGCGTCTGACCTCTTACAAACAAAACAGCATCTAGTCACATTTCAGATGTCTATGAGTTGTTTGAAGCTCAAATAAGTAAAATTATTCAACTCTTCACAAATACAACTTTCTGCATCAAAACTTTCCTTCTTACCTCTCCCATTAATCATCTCAGGACCCCTCAGCTTTATCTTATGGCCTTTTGGAGGGGCCTGTCTCCGAGGTTTAGAGCCACTGGGCTAAACAAGCTAACTGCATATGAAGCTGTTAAATCGAGCTCCACTTTGAGCAGCTATGACACCCACATGCTGCTCACACAGTGAAGCATCAGTACTAACAGTCCACTAATGTCAGATAGAAAAAGATGTCAGTCATTGCAGAAGCAGTACTTCTACTTTTCATACTTTAAGTACTTTTTTCTTGCAATACTTCTCTATTTAAGTAAGATATTGACAGCAAGAGTTTTGCTTGTAATGGAGTATTTTTATAGGGTGATATCGGTACTTATTGGCACATTTCCATGTTAGTTTTACTGCATTATTGCATTTATTTGTAGTTTTTAGTGAGAGCAGGAAGCTGTGGGAAATGAAGTCCCTTTTTTTGGACACAGTCTATATCTGTGTGTGTGTGTGTGAGCCCTTATCCTTCCTATCGAGCCACACAAAGCAGGAGAACTTGAGATTAAAACATGAACACATTGTCTTGGGAACAGTAACAACAACAACCCTCGAGCCACGAGTCCAGTTGGCCATCGCAGCATTTTCAGGTTAACAGAGGAGAGAAATCAAGTTACTCAGTCGCGTTGTAAACCCCAGATTAACATGGTCTTATTCAGCATGAATTGGCTTACACAAGCTGAGGCGGTGGAGCTAAGAGTGACTTAGTGAGGCTTACACTAGCTCGTTCAGTGTCTGGGATGGGATGGAAAGTCTCCTGTGGGAAGAGGGAGAACAGCAGAACAATATTTAAGTCGGCCATTTCAGGAAGCCATGGGATCAACGAAATTAAGAGTCTCAATTCCTTCATTTATACAATCTGAGGAACAATGTCATACCTCCCCCTTCAGAAAAGTTGTCGTCCAACATGAAAACCAAAGGATGTGATTTTAAGGAGAGGAAGCAGGCAGATTTAATACTGCTTTCATGTTTAGATGAGCAAATAACAGGAACTATCACTTCAGCTCAGGGAAGTCAAAGCACCTTAAAAGTGTCTTATTGGCCCGAATGGTTTTCATTCAAAAGGCGATGCGGTGCAGTATAAACTGTCCTTTCTCTGACCCACAGTTATAAATTGTCCTTTGACTCTGGAGATTTTACTACCAGAAGTTCTCAGATCTTTCCGTGGGAACGCAGTGACGCTGCAGAGTAGAGAATAAAACTTGCATTTCGATGTTCTACTTCTCTTCAGGTGTCGCCGTGTGGCCATGACACCTTCAGTTCAAGAGGATTTTAAAAAAAACAACTGGAGCCTTGCAGGATTTTAAACCTGCAGAGAGTGTCCGGGAATACTTAAGGAAAGACTTCATCAGGAAAAGTTCAATTTAAAGCAACTGATTCAGGTTTTAACTCACCAATGCAAAAAAAAAACTAGTGCTTAAATCTGTGTTTTTCACCTTTTTTATAACAGTAATAAATTGCCTGTCACATGTCTGATAATTTTTATTGGATGAGCCTTAAAAATCATGAACACTGTGACTGTTGCAGAAAATATGTTGCCTCTTTGTGGTTTCTCTGAGAGTCGCACTGCCGAGCTGGGAAGATTTCTCTTTATCATTCCCGCTGAATGTGTTATTTCTGTTAATGTATTCCTGCAGCCAAATTCAGCTGAAGCCAGAGCTGGCCGGGACCATCATTAATTCATTTCCTTGATAAGCCAGGAGTGGCGTTTTTGCTGCGTACCTGACAGCTCCAGTGGTGGTATCGCACTTTTCTGTCCCGCCTTGGGGTGATGTCATATTTTTCATTGTATGGGGCCAGTTTGATTCGGGCCTCTACCCTTTTATGGACGGTCATACATTGTGGACATGTCCTCATGCTGATATGGTATGGAGGCTGGGTTGTGGTGTGTCAAACAGACTGTCTGCGACCCCACGTGACCCCTGGCTGAACAATGAAGGGTAGATAAGATGCAGAGGGGCCAGCTCTGAAGTTCACCACCACTGAAAAAAGTTTATTATTAGAGCAAAGGACTGAATCCACAGTCAACATATGAGTCTATTTGTGGGCTGAATCACTGAGATGAAAATATGCAAAGTGACCTGTGTTTCAGGTTGATACAGGTCATTTTTAAGATGTCTCACTGTAGCTACAAATAAATAGTGAGTGCATAGAAAAGAGCACTTTTGCACATTTTATTGAGTTAGTTGAAGTTTCACAGGATCTAATTGTTGTTTCAGAAAGTGTATTTAAAGATATTGATTAGAAGCAGAAAATTAAGCTGCCGGCACCTCAAGTCTAAAAATATCAACTAGCTTCTAAAGCCATAGCAGCTGAGTGCAGACACCACACCCTCCCTCAGCTTCAACTTGATGATTGGCAGCACTGTGCAGGCAGATTTAAAATGTAAAAACATGCTCAGGACAGTCACACTGAAGGGCATGTTGACAACTCTGCATCTAAAAAGACAACCAAGTTGATCATGGTCTCCTGATGCAGTGTTACTTATCATCCTTTGCAGTCAAATACTATGCACAACATTCCTTCTTCCTATTGGTGTGAGCTACATCCAAACAAATGTCAGATTTCATCCTGACAACATGTTGCTCATCAGCCGGTAAGTTACCAGATCCCAGCAGGTATATCAGCTAAATAACCTATGCATCCACAAGTCTTTGCAATTATAAATGGAAGGATGCTGCTGTGAGTAAAGAACTATAGCAGTAAAAGGACAAAAAAGCTTGGTTAATGTTACATTTACAGCATTACATGCAATGCAGTACTTTAGCATTGCAACTTTGGTTTGCAGTTTTCTGTTTGGTTAAAAAAAGGGTTGTTTTGTGGATGCAGTTCAGTCTCTAGTGGTCTAGCAGACACATCACAGCTGACCACTGGTCTTCAGTGCACTCCAGGTAGTCACAGCTGGATATTTATGTTTTATGGCATAAAAATCTTTACTGTCTTTGCCTGCAATACACCGCAGGATGCCTATCAATCTATACAACCATGCAGAGGCTTTGACAAAAGTCAATACACTTTAATTATTCTGAACATAAATAAATAATCACTCTGAATTTCTTCCTCGCTATAAATATGATTCAGTATTAGAAATAAGTACCTCTTGGCTCAGCAATGTATTTTAATATCAAGTGCTGAACTAAAAAGGTGTTTGCTTGTTGTTTTGTTTGCTTACATGCTTTAGTAAGCGTCAGTCAACACAGCAGCTTTTCAGAATTGAATTTCTGTCTTATGGAGCAGAAACAGTTCTTATGTTGCATATTAGACGCATCCTCAAGACATACAACTGCTAAGTGGGTGCAAAAATAATGATTTCTTGCAATCTTTGTGTACATTTTAAAACTACTGCCGCTGATCCTGTGGGGCTTCTTAGGGCTGTGGTCTCCCTCTGCTGGCCACATGCGGTAACTACAGTGAATGAACAGCAGCGGCTTCACAACACATGGAAACCTGATGAAACCCCTTCATTTGCCTCTGAAGAGAGGTCATGATCTCTTTGCTGGTCTGGGACAGAGACCTGGCTTGTGGAGCCTGCAGGTGCTCCAGTCAGTTTCCTAAATCCTACATCTGGTCCAGGCGGCGGTTTCAGTCCAAGCTGCACTCCTCACAGCCAAGCGCTGCTTTTTCCTCCCGCTCCTACACCCTTTGTGGCAAGCGGCCATTTTGTACATAAAGATTTGCCTTCTTGCAGCCTGAGTCTGCTTCCACTAACTTCAAAGTTTTGCAGAGGCGGGCGAGGCCACCAGTGAAGCCTGTGAACATTGCTTCACAACAACTTGTTGAAGGATGGGATTTCTATCTCTGACTCAGCGAGACACAGTCCGGCGCCACTTTCGAAGCTTGTCAGAGCACGGGGCCCCGAGGCAAAGCTTATTGTCCACAAATTGATCCAACCCCCTTGGTTTTGTTTATTTAAATGAGACTCTTAGACCCTGGGGTGTTTGTTGAGGAGAAGTCAGAAATGCAAAATATCTTTTTTTCATCTTCTTCCTCTTTCGTCTTTCCTTTCTTCTTTTCTCTCGTAGCCCTTCAGTTTCGTGAGCCAAAAATCTTTGGTAAACATCCCGGCTCGGCAGCTTTACTAAGCCGGTCTCCCTCTCAGCCCCCCCCCCCCCC
>JBBMOE010000036.1:5407443-5493612 GCA_037975065.1 Chaetodon trifasciatus | reverse complement strand
CCCCCCCCCGCACTGAGATCTCTGGTTTCCAGCACAGTTTCAGTGACCTGCCTCTTTCCCCTTCTTTGATTTTATTTTCCCAGCCATCCTATTTTTCTAGATATTAAAAATCCTCAAAAATTGAAAGAATGACCATCGTATTGTTCCTCATTTTACTGTAGAGCTCTTGGAAACACAGTAAGAGGAGCCTGTCTTTAGTAATAGTCTCCAAACAACAATAACTCAACCATCTTGTGTTATCCGGTGAGGTTGCAGCCACAAGAACGCAGGTGTTTTGGGTCTGACTTTCAAAATTTACTGCTTGTGTATTCATGTCGGTCGTAGCCATATGGCTATCATGTGGGCCAGTAGAAAAACAGATTTTGTACCTGCTAGGTCATCAGTGTAATCCCAGATTGGGAAAGACAAGTTTAATGGCCTAATATTTATATTTTAAGGTCTTGTTGTCATCATGGTCGTGCTTAAAACAGTGCCATGATTTACGGTTATCTACAGGACTAGCCCTGATGGTTTACACAAGAAGCACAAAAAAGAGACTTCTTAAAGATACTTTAAGATGTGTGGCAAGTAGAAAAGGGCCAAAAAGCAGTGTTTATCCCTGACGTCTATTATTAGCCTGTTGTAACGTAGGTTTTGGTGCTTTATGGGAAAACATATTGCCATGATAAAAAAGAGATCAAAACGCCTCATAATGTGAAAAAAAACCCTTGAGTCATTTTGGCTATTTGTTATTGAAAGGGGAACATTTAAATCCTGCTTATCCCTTCAAGGGCTGCAAAGTCAAGACACACAAGCAGAGGAGCTTTTAATTTTTCAAAATAAAAATCAAAAAAGAAAAAGAGCGTTGGCTACGGATGGCCCTTTTTCTTCCAAAGTATTTCCTCATTCATTTGTTGCTGGAATTAGGACACATCTTGGGACGATCCATCAAAGAGAGCTGCGGTCCTGTTAGACGGAGGACTGCACAGAGTCGGTATGCAGACTTCAGCCCTCGATGCATAGTAGCTACGAGTGAAGTAAATCACTGGCCGGAGAGGTTGAGAGTCTGTGTGGGCGGGGCACTTCACGACAGGGAACAGAGAGTTCAGCCATAAATTACACTGGTCAAGTTCTTGATGCTTTAATGTATTTTATGCTATGGGAACCGGCCTTATGCTGCGCGCTGCGAACTTATCAGTCACAACTTGTCGAGGGTCCACAGGGCTCCCAACTGTCACACTCTGTCACAGGTGCTTTAGTGCTGCTACCAGAGTGAATTTACACATGGAGGAAGAGTCCTCCTTCATGCCAAAATCCAATCCAGCCAGAGGTCATGTCCTCTCGCTTGTTCTTTGTGCAGTGAAATACACGAGGAGTAAAGAGTAACAAGGAAACCTCACATCCCTCTGTTATATCAATTCACTTCCCCTCTCGCCGTTTATGCAAGAGGTGTCAACTAATATCATTAGTGTACAATGTCATTACTGTGAAACTGCAGCAGGAAATGTGTCACCGGCTCATTTTCCCCGCTTCAATAACACACTCCATCCCCTCCTACTCCAGAACCAGACCCTCTGCGTATTAATTGGAAGGTATAAATTACAAGTAATCACTACCAGGTTTTTCACTGCCTAGACAATCGGCATTTACTCATCCTGCTTCCTGTTTAAACTATCTGCTGGAGAATCGCAAAGCCCCGCTGCTTATTTTCCAACGATTAGCTGTACATCAGCATTACCACCTCAAATCCAGCAGTTTCACATCCAGCATTAAATAGGATGAATATTGATCTGCTAAAGAGGATTTATTTATTTCATGCTCTATCCAAAGATCAACTGCTACCAGCTTTGGACGGATCTGCGAAGGTCTTACTGAATAAAGCTACTGCATACATGACTTTGGACTTGACATTTTAGGCCTGGAAGAAGACCAAACAGTAAATTCACTGCAATAATCCCAGATAAATGGGATGATCACTGCGAAAGCTTAGATAGTTAAGTGGCCTACACTTAAGTCCAGAAACGATAAAAACGCATCTCGAAGGAGATCCTCCATGTCGGGGGGCGTGGTCTGTGCAGCCCTACGTGAGGAAGACGCCCACCTGAGGACTGCCATCTCTCCTCCTTGTGAGAGGCAGAGTCATCTTACAAAACAGGGTCATGCAAAATGGCATCTGTAAAAATAACCTACAAATGGTTCTGGATACCTGTGCACGAGCTTAATGCTTTTTCTAGCATCGACACACGAATGCAGTACTTTAAACATCTCATCTATATCTTTTTGACACAAATTATGCAGGCAATGTATTTAAAGTAAATCCTGTGGCATCAGTTATTGGTCTGTCAGTGAGTCCACTTTTTTATCTAAAGGGAGAATTATATCTCACATTTTCCCCTACTATTGTAAATGTCGAGTCGTTCTGCTTCACAAAGCTGCAGCGTAGAAAAAAACACTCCATCCTTGATGCTTCTCTGGCATAGAAATAGTAAATTTTAAACAACTTTGGCAGAAAGCAACAGCCGTCAACAGTTTTAGTAGAAAATTACACTGGAATTGGTATCAGCTGTCAATGACCTCTGGAGAAAACACATCCAAGCTCACATCCATAAACAGGCACACACATGATTTAACCCCTCACACACTGAACTGTAAGCAACCCGGGCCCGTGTTGATATTTTGGGCCTGGTTAGCAGTCGCGGCTCGGCGGGCTGTCAGAGGAACAGCTCCCATGATGCCACTCAGCTGGGCGGAGCTGCGAGAGGGAGACAGGCAGGCAGGCAGGCAGACAGAAAAGCGGCCATCTGGATAGACAGGCCGCAGGGTCACATGGTGGAGTCAGAGGCAGGATGGTGCTCAGCTGCTCCGTGTCTGCGCCTTCAGCCTCCGAATCTTATGAGACTCCCCCGAAGCGGCTGCGGATGGGAGCTGATTGAGTTCTGAGCAGAATTATTCAAACTGTACAGTTGTCGTTTGTTGAGGCTTGTTTAAACAAATTTGCTTTTTCTTGCTAATTTTGGTTTTATTTTTCAGCATAAACATTATGTAATTATTTAGGGCAAACCGTTGACTGTCGGGATCGATGAATTTACATATTTATCCAAATAAATACATTTAATTTTCGTTTCAAATCAAGCAGGTATAGAAATTATTTGTTATTACCTTTTTTTAAGATTTTAAAATCTTGTATAATTGCTTTATCCATTACATACATGTCTTCCTTCCCCCCATTTGCATTAATTGTCCAGGAAAGACAAACTACTTCCATGCGTTAGCAATTATTTTCTCAAATAACCCTGTTTCCATGTTACACTAACTTTATCTAAGCAGTAATATGAAAACATTTAGGCCTTAAAGTGAATAAAAGCATTTTAAAATCCATCATATCTTCTAAATTCACATGAGAATGTGGACAGTAGGTAGGAGCAGCTGGAGGATGAAGCAGCTTGAGCTGCCAGTAGATGGCATCTGATACCTGCTTTAGATGTGTGAACTCTCCCACCATCATCCTGTGATTTCCCTGCAAATCTACTGTTGGATTCCTAATAACAAACAAATTCCTATAAAAGACAAATATATAAAACACTATTGTCTAGGTAAGATGGCATAAGCCTGTCATATCCACACCAAAATAAAATTTGTGAGTGATAATAAAACTAAGAATGAAGACGCCGCTTGTTTCATAAAATCCTTCACACATTAGAGCTGTTTGGTTTGACATATTCATCCTGATTGTTTTATTTCATGCATAAATTCATTAATTAAAAGGATTTTAATCGCTTCAACAGACCTTTTATTTTCTTAAACTCCTCCTATCCCATGAGCATGCAATTTAAAAACCTTGAGCTCAATCAAACAAGCAATTTTTCACATTTTGTGTGATTTTTTTCAGCATTTGACGCATTTTCAAGAATCAGGCCTAAGGAAAAATCTTCACAGGAGAAATAACTCCACTCAGAGCTAACATAAAAACCATGTCAAAGGCTTTAAATGCCTCTCGTGTTGCAGTCTGGCATGTCTGTCTTGAGCCCATCAAATTAAAGCAGGTATTACAAGGAGAAAAAAGCTCTAATTGAGATGTATTTGATTGCAGCTTTAAGAATGGCCCCATCTTCCCTCCTAAACATATGGGTCTACGCTGGCTGTCCAGCCATAAATTTTCAACACTGCAGGACATTGTCTTTTTTTATGCCCCGTGATCCATCCCTCATACATGCCAGAAAAGTGTCAAGGCCTTCTGGGAGCGAGACGAAAACGTGCCGTGGCAGTGAGCGTTCAGCTGGCAGAGAGCGGGGATCCGCAGCCAGCTCTCTGGGTAAGGAATGCCTTCAGGTTGTGTTGGTCGGCAGATCAGTCACACATCAAAAGACGCTGGAAGATTATTTGACTATTTAAGGGCTACGCAATAGGCTGTTGCCATTGGGGAGTTTTTAGCACATACAGCTCTCTGATTAAATTGGAGTCTGCACTATTTAAACAGACGGTTTCATTTAATTTCTTTTAATGTTTCCAATAAACTGTTATCTGTCAAAATGACATGTTAATGGTTCAAATGTGTGTTCAGCCTTCCTACATTTGTTGCACTTTTATTAGACTTTAATATGATTTTGGTTCAGGTGTTTCCCTTTTTATCCTTCTACAAATGATCCCAGCAGCAACAAACTGTGTGAGGTGACAGGTGTAAAAAGCCGCAGGAAACATCCACGATCGGATGTTTTTCCCCATTTATTTTGTACAAAATAACAAATGTAGCTGCTCTTAGATCCATTTTCTTCACTTTTCAGCTCTTGTGCACAAACTTTCCTCTCATGAGTGCATCTATAAGCTTTGAATATGTGAATATCAGCATTACTACTTAACATGTTAGGAGAGAATGACCGAAAATGAAGACCACACAAGTGGACAGATGGTGGCGGCTATGCAATCAGCTTAACAACAGGACAACAAAAGAGCAGCCACGCCTTAGATAAAGGTGCTTAACCTCCAGGCATGCTAAGTGCCCCTTGCTCCATTACCACTTAATAGGCCTAATCAGTTTTGGCCCAGATTAGATTTTGAATCTATTGCCACCAAAGCACAGTGGCATATTAAATTAGTGACTTCATTAGGCTGAGCAGGGTCATGCTGTTTGGTTGGTGTTCCTTGGAATAATAGGTATTATCAACAGTGGTGAAAGCACTTCAGCTACATCACAGCCATGCTACTGTACTGAAGGATTATGGGTGTGGATGCTAGCAAAGCTCCGTTTTCGGGCAGGCAGCTTTTCTCTATTATCAGGCAGAACGTGCGAGTTTCAAAAATCTTTCCAGTCTTTTAAATTTTTGAATGGGGTTGAAATTAAAAAAGGATGCTGATTTCCTAATTCATGATGACGTATTCCTATAATTACAGAGCGTGTTGAAGGAATTAAAAGTAGTCGGGATGTGTTTCAAGCATCCTAAAATTCTCTCAGTGTATAAATAATCATTCAGGCACACAAACGCCAGAATTGTGAGTGTGTGCTAAATTTTAATGTTCTTCATATTTCCACCAGTATTTTTGATGCTTATTCAAGCACAAGATCAACTGTGGTGTAGCTGTTTTCAGCATCAGACTCACGGCCAAACCTACTTCACATCTGACAGATCAAGGCCTAAAACTTCCTCTATAATCTTATTTCAAAATAAATTAAAGTCACAGAAGAAGAGCTGCACAGGCGGCTCGACTGACTGACTAACACTGCGGCAGCTCAGCCTTTAGATGGATAGATTTCTACAATGGAGTTATATTTTCCAGTGAAATGAGATGCAAGCCATGCCACATGCTGGCAGAGCAGATTGCCCCAAAGCATCAACCCCATCAGATAAAACACAGCCGAAGAAATGAAGACATCTAATGTACGTGCTGCTGTTTAGGAATAAATGCAGACATTGCATTCAGCCTTTGCACTATTCACTCATTTATTCATGAAGCATTTGATTGAAATTTGTGTTAATAACTGAAGGACATGTTGGACTTTTCTTTTAATGACTTCACTTCCCACTGCTTTGAATTTGCTCAAAGTGGAAGTTAAAGCAGAATCACTGCACTTCACATCAAAAAACACATCTGAAAAAGATGCTGCTGTGGCTAAAAGTCTTATATTGGCCTAATAAGCATAAGGTTATAACTGCATAAGCATCAAATTTCGACTGAGCAAATAAAAAGCATGAGAGCAACTTACACATAGATATCCATCTCACGGAAACCTATGAGAACCATTTGAGAGGCTTCAGAGAAACGAGCATAACACAGAAGAGCAGACAGATAATCAGACAGACAGCCACTGCTGACACGGCTGAGCAGTGCATGAATGTTTTCTTGACAAATAAAAACACTGCGCGGCTGAAATTCACTGCAAGGACCAATTTCAGGCCTCCTGCACCAGTTTGAGGAATCAATACCAGGCAATGGAGCAGGTTGGGGCTGGGATCGATATCTGATGATACAATCATATCTTACTTCTTGACACTGTCTCAGCAGCACGCCACACCAGGGAGGACGAGCTGTGGGCGGTTAAATGAAAACAAGCGAGAAAATAATGCTTCGGTCGTTGATGTGACATTTATGTTCAAAAAACAAACAAACAAACAAAAGTGACTGAAAATCGTCCCTCTGGAGGATTCAGTGTGCAGATTTGTGTTGTGTCGGTGGTCGTGGATTTAGACGTTCTGCGCCTCTTAGAGCAGCACTAACTGCAACAGTCTTGAAATGCTGGGAGGCACTTTTAGTGAAATAGAGAATATCTTATTTCACAAAACAAAGAGACAAAGAAATGAGAGGAAATTGGTTTCATCTGCACCAGTGAACTCTGCCTAGATGTCAAATAATATCCTCTAAAAGAAGAACTGCTTCTTTTTAGTGTATCTTCATGCTAGCTTGTTATGCGTCGTTGTCTCTGTTTAAATGCATTTGGCGAAAACTACTTTTCTGAAAAACTTGTTGAAACCATGCATGTTACTTCTTATCTCTTTTCTTCTCATTTCATTCCCAGCTTCACAAAAACGCAGCATTGCCCTGCAGACAGCCTCAGTGACAGCTGATGATAGATTAATGAAAAGGGCTCAATCTCAGCCCGCTGGATGGTTTTGCACATGCAGCAAAAAGCATTCAGTGATGTCAGGGTGGTTTCAGCGAGCTGGTGGTCAAACAGACACACGCTCACTCATATATGGACACGCTCGGATGGGAGGGGGAGACCCGGGAGGGGCAGGAGTCGCCTATTCAACTGAACGTAATATGATATTGGATAACTGTAAACATAGCAGAGCGACATGAACCGGGGCGCTCGAACACAGACGCATTTCACTCACACCTGCCCTGCTGATGATTGCTCATACTCTATAATGAGCATACATCGGGCTGGTTTCAATGGCATTTAGAGGGTTAAAGGCGCTTATATGTGAAGCCTTGAAAACAATAAGCCTCCCATGTGATTTAACAGTATATCCTAGGATTTAAAACTTGGGCTCTTTAAAGTTGTATGTGAAAGCCCTTAAACCTCACCACACCCTGGAGAGGGAAGCTGCTTTCTTTATAGTCTTACATTGACTTCCATGGACTCCCGATCATGAGTCACCCCATGTGCGTTGCCATCAACCCCCTCTCCACCCCCTTCCCATCTACCCCCGCACCCACCAAAACAGAGTGCCTTAGCTTTTAATGGGCCAACAGGGCTTGGCTTGCTTTAGTGGCACAGCGTAGCCAATGCAAACCAAATTATCGCTGGAAGAAAACAGCAGAAGGCAATTAAGTCCCAGTTAGGCTGATTATTCCAGTCTTGATTAAGAGGGTCAACGGGGGAGGTTTCTTCTTTTCATGTCCACAGTGTTAATTTATCCCTTTTTAATTACAATGATGAAAAGTGTGCAGGTTACACTCTTATCATTAGCACAGTGGCTGCTTAACAGTAGAAAATTAATGAGTGTGTGCAGGTAAGCAGGGGAGTGTGCACATATGATGACATCACTGGCACATCCTTACACTGGCAGGATAGCATCAACAATTAAAATGGCTGCCTGAAAGTTTACATTGTGAGACAGTCAGGGAGCTTTGGCAGGGGTGATGTTGCACTGTAGGTGCCAACACGATGAAAATTTTGAACTAAAATAATCCCATTTGTTCTAGCGGTGTCAGATGTTCTGGTCCGCAGACTGCGTACCTAACGAAGTAAGCATGCACGACTTATACTGTGGTTCCATTGCTCTAATGCTGCCGTGTCTTCTGGCCAAGGCTCTGCATGGTTTTGATTATCACGTATCGTTTAAACTCAGTCACTCTCTCTCCCAGCATTTGCCAACATGCTTTCAATTCAGTCTGTCTGCCTGTCCGCGGAGGAATATCCTCTGCCACAGCGATTTTACGATCAGTGATAATTCTGAAAAATGATGTCTCTATGCCGTCTTGTCGTATCACAAAGGCCCAAAGCGCAATCTTACAGCTGTGTAATCAGCCGTGCTGGTTTTACATCATTATAATGTAATTCAGGATAAAACGGCGAATCATCACATGGTGAATGTGTAACTTGAACACCGAGCACAGAATCCGCTTCTCCTCTCAGCCCTCTTGAACTGTTGACAGTCATACTGGAACACACACCAGCACAAACACACACATCAACAGAGGAGGGCTGAGCAGTGATCCACTGTTTGCTGACCAAATGACTGTCAGCCTTTGCGTGGGAAGGGGAGGAGGCGGGAAGGAGCAACGGTGGCAGCGCATTCTGCGCTGCTATTTGTTACTATACAGTTGTCACTCAAGTCATAAGTTAGTCTTTGAGGCTAATCACGGCTAACTCCTCAGAACCTCAACAGCCCTCACCACAAGCCTCATACCACCTCGTCTCATTCCCACATTCCTACAGCCCTCTTTCCACACCACTCCCACATCCACCCTCCGCAGCCCCATCCGAGCCCACCCTCACCTTCTCAATCCACTCTTGGATCATTTCAATTTGCATCCCAACTGGCCCCGGGATTCCCTAGCCCTGTTAAAAGGCAGGCTATTTGTTGTGCTCCGCGGTTAATGCCGCGCAGAGCTTTAAATACCCATATCAAATCTTGGAGGCTCAACAGATTCAGTTTTGCAAACCTGTATCGAACAGAGGTTCAATCCGTCAGCTTAGAAGTGTACACTCCTTAAGTTGTGTGATAAGGTAAAACCAATCACTGGATTAGGCTCTCTCTGTCAGTGATGGTGTATTTTCAGTGCACAGCGTTGCTTTGCTGAAACAGGATAAGCTGATGGAGTAACATTATGGTGCTTGAGATTTCTTTTTCAATAGGAATATACTATTAATGGATTCTGAAGCCAGTGTATGATGCTGCTCTTGCAGTTGTGGATAATGCATTAGCATTAGCTGTGAAAAGCAGTTGGTGCCGGATACCATGAGCAATCATCTGTCAAAACCACAAATTTGATTGTTTTTATCATGCAAATCCAGCCTACTACCCGATAAGATTGATTGAGGACTTAAAGTAGGATTGCAGTGTTTATTCTCATAGAGCTTCTCACAAACAAACCTCAGCCTTTAGACTCACAAGTATAATTTTGCACAGCATATGGTGAATTCATAACTCAAGAAAGGGAGAATCTCGAGAGTCTGCTGCTTTTTGCGGTTACTCTGCCTTGTTCCATCTGGTTTTGGGGGAGATGTGGGAGGTTTTGGTACATGGAGAGCTTGAGTGAAAATTCATGGCAGGTACATAAATAATCACCCGGCTAAAATATAGGCTACAACTTCTGTTTCTGGTCGGAGTGTTGCAAGACTGTCTTGGATGACATTCGAGAGGAACGCGGAGCCATCCGCAAACTGCAAAGTACAAACCAAATGTCCTCTCCCTTTCCCCTCACATGAAGCTGGGTTTCCACTTTGTCCTGCCAACAAGCGTTCCCTGGAAGCTCCCCGTCTGACATTTTACGCTTGGTCGAACTCACACTTCAAGCCTTGAGGCATCGTTTGTGGACAGCTCTGATCCAACTGTCATATTCTTTTTTCTGTTGGTTTTGCGTGAATGCAAAGAGATCAGTGTGGTGATTGGTGATGAAAACCCTTCGAGCACTTTTGACGACTCAAGTGAGAAAACTTGAGAGGCCACTTATTCGAGTTGTCTGGGCCGGAGAGTGCCAGATCACAGCAGAGTCTGACCACGAATTTGCATGCAGTTGTCTTAACAGTTCAGCGTGTGATGCACGATTAGTTGCACTCACAGGAATACTCATTTTTATGCACGCCCTTTTTTGTTCTTATCGAGAATGACAGACTGCACGGCTGCCGGCGTGACTTTTTTATCTTCGTAACGTGCAGCTGCCAGGTAGTTGTGCCAAATTAGCATGTTTATGTGAGAGTGTGTGTGAGAGAGCGACTGTAACTATTCATGGAGGTCATGTGTTTCTAATAAAACCGTAGTAGTTTATTCAAGAAATGACATAACAAAACGTAAAAACAGTTGGGCAAACTGCTGTAAATATAGCAACAGGGCAATGAGTGATTACAAAACCAAAATGAGTGTGAATTAAAAGCAGTCATTTAGTCTAGCCATGAGACGCCATGACAAATTACAATACATTTAATCATTAACATTTCGGGAAGCTTGAGAATCCCAATTTTAATGGGTTATAAACTGCCGACATATAACATTTCATAGAGATGTTTTTTCAAATCATTTAATTGCAGGCGGCAGTTTAAAAAACTGAACCTTTTATCTAATTATGTTTTGCACAATGCTGAAGGAGAAAAACCCACATAATGCAATGAATAACTGTCATTACATTTAAAATGATCCCAAAATTGTTATTAGAATTAAACGTTCATAATTTAGGTTATTTGTTACTTTTTTTGTCTGAGCACCATCATTCTTATTCAAGACACTCAAATCCACTATTTCTTGTGGTGTTGGCCTAAAGATCTGTGTTAATCTGCATCAGTTTCAGTAAATTCAACTGCATGTTTGTTTAGTTTTAAGTCTTGTTGTAGCCATCGATAGCACTGTTTAGAGGCAGGTCTCAGCTTGAAATTGTTGTCCGCCACCTCCTCTAAAGCCTCCACATCGCAGCTGGTGTCCTCCCTCTCTCTAACCAGTCCACCCACCATGTAGCCTCAGGTGATATGGACACAAAAACTAAAAGAGGGTCATCCATTCCTGGCCATTAGCTGGTTCCTATGCTAATCCAGGGATTATATGAAATACATTTCCCCCACTTAAGGTTTCCCAGAATTCACAAACTAGTGAGAACAAACCCAGACGTGCTACATCCCACAGGCATGCATGAATCTTTAATGGGCCTGGAGTCAGATGACGCCTGATGACCAGCCATCACATATGATCATCGTAGTCATTAATGTGTGCTCTTAAAGGAATGCAGACATTACAGATGTCTTGTGTGAATAATAATTTAGACTTACATTACATGCATTTGATGCTTTTGTCTAACGCAGCTTAGACGTACTTGTCATCAAAATCTAATCTATCAAATGAGGCTTACTGTCTGTTTTCATTTTTGATATTTATTTCAGCGCAGTCCTAAACATGGCAGGAGTTCTCTATTGAAAACAGGAATATAGAGAACTTTTATGAATAATACATTCTTATAGTTCAGTGAAAAATTCAACTCTATGGCCAAACAAAAATCCTCATATCAGATGATTCTGCAAAGTTTTTAACATTCAATGCCAAGACTTTTAATATTTGACACATATGTCCTGGATTAGCAACATCACTGTAATTTCAAAAAAAAAAAAAAAAAGTATTTACAATGAGCAGTACGAACAAGAATGACTCAACCGCCCCAGATTCATTTCACTGATTGAAGCATGCCGTCAAAACAACCAAACAAGACTTCACCTTGATTAAAGCTCAGAACTGTAACTCATAAATTATCATCAAACGGGGCAGAACAAATACTAATCGCTCACACTTTTGTACATGATGCATTTCATGAAGCCGGTGGTGGTAAAACATTGGCACATGAACACACAATGTATCTAATTAATGGCATACAGTAAGAATTTATCCATTCAGGTTAGTTTAACAAGCTAGTTTCCAATTTGAAGCCACAGCACTTGGCACACGTCACATGAAAATCATCAGCAAACACAGCAAAGGGGAAACCACCACAGTCTGATTGTTCCAGCCCAAGGCCTGTTATCATGTGCTTACAAAGCAATGTTTTTAACTCATGCAACAATGAAACAGGGCAAACTAAAGAGACCGCCGCACCCTTGAGCCACTCAAACACCTGGCGTTGTCCATCAAACAGCAGAGGAAGGCAGGTTAATACTAAACCCAACAAGTGTGGCTCCAGGCTAAGAACGAGCTGCTGTGTGGTGTGAGTAGAAAACACCTTAATTTTAGAGCAAATTTATAAAGAGTTGCTCCTAATATTCAATACAAGTTTAAGCAAATGACTTCTATAATCTATTATTTTCTGGAGAAACGAATGTTTTCCAGAAAACATGATGTTACATCCACAAATGGGGAGATGGTCTTATTGATCCACTGACCTCACCTCCACTCAGTCCAGCTAAGAGCTGATGTTGACCCAGGACTGCAGATCTATATGGGCAGTGCTGCTGTCAATGTAGCATAAGGAAGTAAAATCTAAACATTTGCCTTGGGTTTGACCAGCATAAAACAACTCTGAGACAGCCAACGGAGGGCAAGCACCGGGAATGGTGTGATGTTACCTATCTAAGGTGGGTCTGTTTTCTTTACATTCAGAATCTACAAATAAACACAGAGACACAATCTCACAGCAACAACAAGGTCAGAACCACCCGTGGCGATTGCTATGTTGCAGTAGACTTGCTGTTTTCTCATGATAACTACATTTCATGCCTTTTCTTGTTCTGTTGAGTGTGTTCTGTTTAAAAACAACTGGAAAAATAACTTCCTCTATTCGACTGATAAGGTTCATTTGGAGTGTGCACACACTTATTTGTCATATCTTTTTCTTTCAGTCTCTGTGACTACAAGTTGCAGCTTGAAAAGTCTCCTCAGCAACCTGCTATTTTTTGGCACGTCTACTGTAGCCACATAATCAGCTAGCAGGCAAAATTGTAAGGCAAGGTGAATGTTAACAGGTGACTAATCACGTGTATAGCCTCCAGTATGCAAATAATTATTGTTCGCATGATAGTGAGGCCTGCTTTGCCAGCATGATTTGTTAGTGGAGCTAAGAAGTCTGATGTATAAGTGAGGATATAATCTGTTTGGAAGATGTGAACCAGGTCTTCTGAATTCTGCTAAGACCCTCATGCTGATACATTCATCACCTCGAAGACCTGTCTGATACCCAAAATATTACTCTTTATAATCTCACTGGTGATGTACGTTTGTCTGATAACACGTGACAATATCCTCAACATGATTTAAATGAAAAATGAAAAACACACACGCACACACACACACACACACACACACACGTATACATAACTTACCCTAACCATAACCATAAGCATAATCCAAGTCTTTACTCTAAAATCTAATGACTTACGTTATGGGGGCCTGCATTTTGTCCTCATAAGGAAGGTGAGTCCCCTCAATGTGACTGTAAACACAGTGTCCCCATAATGTAAGGAATACATAGGCTATACACACACACAAAGTTGTGTATGCATAATTTATGGGGACATTATATAGACTTACATTAATTTCCTGGAGAGTTACCCTAACCATAACCAAAACCACTTGCCAAACCCTAACCTTAACCCAAGTCTTCATCCTAAAATGTAATGATTTACATTACAGGGAGCTGCAATTTGTCCCCATAAGGAAGGTGAGTCCCACAATGCGGCCATGTAAGCAGATTTATGTTCACACAACGTAAGGAATACATGGTCATACACACAACACAAACACACACACACAACAGTGTATTTGCCTATTGAGCCATTGAGGTGTCTTGGGGCCTTGCTACTTACTGGTCTTTGAAATGAGAAGTTCATTTTTTTATATTGTTCTCAG
Source organism: Chaetodon trifasciatus (assembly GCA_037975065.1). Lineage (NCBI taxonomy): Eukaryota > Metazoa > Chordata > Actinopteri > Chaetodontiformes > Chaetodontidae > Chaetodon > Chaetodon trifasciatus. The sequence continues at coordinate 5,479,654 of JBBMOE010000036.1, read as the reverse complement.
CATGTTTTAGCTCCCATAATTCTTCTGAAGACCACCCTCATGTAAGAATACCACCATATATAGTAGGGTCAGGGTTTTATAAGCAGTGACATGAACAGGATGAATAGCATGGTATGCAAACAGATTATTGACTGTAAAACTGTTGGATTTTAGGTGAAAGAAAAAGGAGAAGAGCCGTGTCAAATGTGGACAGCACAGTAGAATAATTACTAGAAAGTATCTTAAAACTTCCGATATATTTCTATGATTGACAGCATATCTGGACAGGGAATATAAGACCTCGACCAACTGGCGCTCCAACCAGGTTGACATGAATTCAAAAATAGAGATACGTCTGTGCTAATGCGGATCAAATACCGCAGCGAGTCCAGGCTCAGGTGAGCCAACTGTCAGCGTGATGAAGTCACTGCACTCTCTTCTTATGCAAAGTGTTGACACAGTTCAATCAAAACAGCCCCGTTTGACTGTCATTGGCATTCTGGATGCCTAAAAGCATGCAGAGAATATATTTTTAGGTGTGCGTGCTGTTGTGCATCATGCAGTGCACACAGGCGCGCATGCACACGGCTGCCACCGATTATGAATGCGTGATCCCCTTGAGGAAGACAATAATATTGGCATTAAACACCTCAAGATTCTGCTGGTTTTTAATATATCTTAGATTATGTCAGGAAAAACACTGGAACATCACATAAAAGCCACAGTCAGTGTATAATGCTATCTCATAAAGCTACAGATCTCTCCAACAACATTGACATAGGGAGCAGGCAAACAAATGTCAGCCCCTATAACATATGAAATACTTAACGTAACCAATTTCCTCCTGTCAATCAACCAGGGAATAATGACAGACAGCTGAGAATCAATACGCCACAATTGAATTTTTCGGCTCCAAACATGTCTCATTCTGCACCATAAAAGACTGTCAAATGTCATGGAGCACTGAGCTGCGGGTGGAGTCTAAAGATTTATTTTATTTCCACCACTACAGTCTATTAGCAACAACGTTCCTGTTACCACCGGGGGAAAAAGCACGTCCAGATTCTTCTGCTTGTTTTGCTACAGAGTGCCCAAGGACAATGCTACGTGTGTGTGTGTGAGCTAACTGTTCCTGTGTAATGAATGTGCACATGTTGCAGCCAGTGACGCACACGGAGGCATTACATGAGCTTTGCAGCGTCTTCCATGAAACAGGGGAAGCTTCATTCTTATGTTGAACATTTTCATTTTTTTTTTTTTTTTTAGTACAAAACTTTCTTTATTCCATCTCTACTGCTGCATTTGGTGAATAAGAAAAATGTTGGGAATAGTTTCCAATATTTTTTTAGCACATAACATGTTCTATTTCTTATAATTTCCCTTTAGTACTGAATGTTCCCATGACCTCTTCCTTGAATGACACTTTGAGATTTTCTTTACTGTTAACCGCCACTGTGGCGGAAAATAACAGAGGGTGAAGCTACTGAGCATTGCGGTCTTTGTCTATCACCTCATTTACAATACGGTGCCCTCTGCCTCACATAATCAATTAAAAGACGGCGGGGCTGAAGAGGCACCCTACCAGTCACAGAAGTTTACATCAAAAGAAAGAGATGCTTTTGAAGACTTGCTTCATCCTTGAGAGTCTTCCCCGAGAATGCAAGGACAGATTTAGTCACTGATAGATGTGGTTCTGGCCTACTTCAAGGTCTCGTCTAAAGCAGATCAGATTGCACTGCTGCATTGTAGTACAGTATTTCACTGCTGAGCTTTCTGTGAAGAAAAAACTGGCCATGAAAAGGCTTCGCTTCAGGGGATGATTTACAATAAATTTACAAGTAGTAATCATCATTTATATTCATATAAACTGGGTTTTTTTCAGTGCACCACAAGAAAAACTAAAGCTAAAATCAAGCTACATAAAGCAGAGTAACCCTCACCCAGCGAGGGTGAGGATGGAAACTGGTAACACTGACTTTGCTAGCGTCATCCTCCCCCCACTGGCCCTGTCACTGTCATCTTTACCCACGTCTAGGTGAGATAGCTAAAATCTTACAACAGACTGAGACCAACTGACGGAGAGGAAGGGGCTGTATCCAAATCAAGGGCCGTTTTATGGTGTAACAGCTGTGCCGGTAGTATTGATTACCAGCCACTGTGAATGGGCCTGAACAATTTTTTATGAAGTGAGGAATTCTGGGTCTGTATGGCTGGCGCCAAATGGGAGCGACCACAGGACGGTCTATGTGGCCTGCTAGATATTGATGTGTCCTGTTCACATCCATGTGCCAGCAGACGCCATTATTTGATATGCACTCAGCAATAAAATGGTCCATCCTGACTGCAACCAGATATATTGTTAATGGCCAGCTCTTTAAATGTCATCTCGATATGTGCTGGGAGTTATCACAGGAGTTTGTTAGAGTTCTTTCTGTAGAGAAATTGATAACTCAATAAAATGGAAGTCACTCCAGACATTAAAGTTGTAAATCATACATCTGGGCAGCTGCAAGAGTGAAACTGAAAAATGGTGATTTATGAGTGAACACACTGCAAAAAAGTCCATATTCTCGTGTCATTTAGTCTTAGTAGCTGAATCTGACACCTATATGTATTGCAGCGTGTTTAATCTGCAATATGTCACACCTTTTTTTTTAATATCACACCAGACAACGTTCCCAGTCTTTTGTTGCTCCTGGCCCAACTTGTCTGAAATGTACAGCTCTTAAATTCAGAATAAGCACATATTTACATCTATGAAGCTGATGAGGTAAAACTTTTAATACAGTCTTTGTTTTTAATTGAGTACATGCCAGAGAGGATTAGCAAGTTATCACATTCTGCTTTATTTATGTTTTACACAGCACAGAGTTGTAGGTATCACTGTGTGGGCTGTCAGTCTTTTGGTGTCTTTTGGAAATGAATGCTAAAACTTTATACACAGCAAAACACCTAAACATGGCTGCCAGCGTTGGATTTTCAGTGAGAAAGAAATTCATTGCTGGCAGCCGGCAGAGTTTGTACTGGTTTCGCTTGCTTTACAGAGAGCTCCGATGTATTACAGTTTGTTTTGGACACAGTTTCGGCCAATGTCTCCTATGGAAAAATTACACTCACTAAATCTGGGAGCACTTTGACATCAAAGTCAGCTCGGGCAAGAAACATGAGCTATCAACCAGACAGGTTGTAAACAAGCCAACCATCCAAACCACTTAATATGGAGGTACAGACATTATGTGCACTGTGCTGGATCTTTCCAACATTTAGGCTAAAAACTGTTCTTTTCACCTCCGCTCTCTCTTGTTAAACGAGTTTGGCTAACTTGGGGTCTGTTTCTTGCTTGGACTCACTTCTTTTGTGTGATCTAGCTGCATTCCCAAATCTGCATTACTGCTAATGTGAATTAATGATCAAACTATGGAAATAAGCCTCAGGTTGTAGATTCCCCTTAAAGAAGGATAACTTTTAGACCACGTGCCGTGACGGCTGGCCACACACTAAATGGATATTTTTTGCAGTGGATGTTCTCGGTTCCCAGGGACCCTCATGGTCATCAGAACAGGTGGCTAAAAGCTGATTTTGGAGGGACAGCCAAAATTGAGAGCTTAGGAGCACAGGTGGAGGGGTAATCTAATCCATATAGAACAGAAGATGATCATCTTTTTATAGGAGCGTATTAGGGTGCAAACATGTCCAGTATTCATTTATAATGTATGAGAAACTATGTTTAAGCAGCAATAAATCAACCCCATCCCTTTGAGCGACTCAATATGCGTGTGTGAGTTGGTGGGCGGATGTGTTTACTAGTGTCTCAGTGTGTGTGCGCCAGTGTTGATGACACAATAGCGTGGCTGGCGTCTGGCTCAAGCAGAGTTATGCAGAAGTTGTTGGTTGTTTTGCTGATCCCTCCCTGTCAGTGTCACAAGAAGCGTCATCAATCATCAGAGACTGGGGGACCAGACCACCCTCCCCTGCTGGTCTTCTCTGTTGGCTCAAACACCCCACAAGCCCTGATCAGAATGGGAGGATTACTATGTACAGCACATATGATGTCAGTCCTAAAGAAAAGGCGAACCACAGATTAGAGACAATGCCTCATAATAGTTCAGGGTCACTTCAAGCTGTCAGTACCGACATGGGAATTAATAGTGTGATGGTAGTCATGCCTCGCTTGTATTTGATAGCTACATAAACACATGTGACTTAGTCTGTTATCCGATGCTAACCCTTCAGCAGCACTTGTTAATGCTTTTCTTCATGTAAAATACATTAAAGGAGTATAAAATCGATGTGGCACAACCATTAATTTAATTAGCACTAACCAGTAGTAAACAAGTACAGCTGAGGCTAATGGTAATGTCTTAAGTTGTGCAAGGAGCCTATTTGGTCATAAAGCAAAGTATTCAACAAATTAAAATCTTAGTCTGATTGAGGCGTCATAAAAAGTTATTACAACCATCCTGAGGGAAAAATGAACATTTGTACAAAATCTTAATCAACCCTACAGTTACTGAGATTCACCAACAGACCAACATTCCTCGCTAGCAGGCTAAAAAAATTAGAGAAAACAAAGAAAAAAACAAAACAAAAACAACTTGACTTGTGGCTGCCAATGTGATTTAAACACCAAAATACATAAAGCCGGTCAATACGTGATGTTTGTGCATTTGAAAATCTGCGCTATTGGTATGTTTTCACCATTTAAAACATCTGTTTTTCGTCATGACACGTTTACGAAACCGCACAGCGCGATTGCTTCTCAATCGATCACTGGTTCCACAACAGAAAAAACAGGATCAGAAAGAGTTGGGAAAGTCAAACTGTTCACAGGAACTGGGCCAGTCACCCTGTCTGTACTGTACCAGGTGTGCTGTCAGCTATTGCCTCTGACATTTGTTATCTGTTAAAAACATCTGGTTTCAGTATCCACTCTCAGAAGACAAGAAAGAGTGAGACTCATAGTTGGGGGTAGAGAGAGGTCAAGGGGTAGAGTTTGTTTTACCCAGCAGAAACTTTTACCAATTTAGCATGGGCATTTTTTTCTCTTCTTTTTTTTTTTTTTTTGGAAAGGCTTATGTCATGTTTTAGTCTTCACCACAAACTTCTGCCTCCCCAAAAAGCATTTTTCATACCCATGTTTACAGAGAAACCACACCAGTGCATTGCTGTGAAATGAGTCGTCATATCAGCCGGGCCTGACAGGGAGGCTCTCCTCCCCTCGGCACACGAGCGGCAGAGCTCTCTATGGTCTCTGCCACTGTAGTGGAGGCTGTTGACAGAAGTAGAGACAGGCAAACATATGTTCCCTCCAAAATACAGGAGGGGAGGGCCTTCTTGTTTTCAAAGAGGCCATTATCGCTGCAGTGTGTGGACACCCCTCGCTGTTGTTTGAGGAGGTGTTGTCTCACGGTTTCCTCCTGTTCCCAGCTGAAACTGTCACAGTCGACCGATTGAAACCATCTTTCTCTGCTGCACACACACGCTTTTGCACTCCCATGCACAGGACACACACAGATTTAGAAATAGTCCAAAACAGATTGAAAAGCAGCAGATTATATGTCACAGAATTATAGAGATAATAGGTTAAAGGGAAACCGCGTGATGAAATGAAATTTTACTATGTTGGATACAGCGAAGGCTGCAGAATGGGCATGCAAAGCAGTTCAAAATAAAGTGAAAGTGATGAGATTACACTGGAGTTGTACTATCTCTATATGCAATAACGATTACCTTATGAAACAGGTAATCTTCTAAAATGATATGTAATGAGTAAAGTAATCCCCAAATGCTCGACCACCCCTCTAAAGCCGCTCCACACATGCACACAGCGCTAATGTTACACACATGCACGCACAGTGGGGCCTGTTACCACAAAATGACAAACTAAATATTTGGGGATGGTGATATCATTCTGCTAGGCCTCATTACCATAGTCTGAAGCACAAATGTAGTTTCAAAGACTCCAAATCCCATCTCAGTTGATCTGCCAATATGCAGAGTCTGTCCTCCAACTGCCACAGCCATGCCAAAGCAATTTGTTTCATATATTGCTTTTGGAAGCCAATATGTTTTAATTAAGGGGATACGTACATAAGCGAAAACAACACCATAAATAATCGTCTTTCTCCACCCATGACAAAGGAATTTCGTCAGATCTTTCGTTCTCAGTCATGGCATACATACTTTATTCAGTAAACCAGTGTGATCCTTGAAGGAGGAAAATATGGTTTCTTATATGCAGAGCAAGTTATGGTACCTTGAATTCAGTCTTAAAGTGATTTTTTTGTTGTGAAAATGTGAAATGCCTTCCGCGGGATCGGATGTAGCATTTATGTGTAAGAAGAACTTTCTTTAAAGCTGCACTAATAAACATTTTTATAGTACCAACGGCTAAAATCGTGTAACGTAAAAGGGATTCACCAGTTGTGACAAACATAAAGATAATTATCACTCAGCTCTGCAGTTATCCTCAAAAAAGAGATTTAGCACCTCTCAGCTTATTGTTTTGGTTTTGCCTTCTGCAGCCTTACTGCTCTGGTTCACTCTCACCGCTCTCATCAGCCATAACCAGCGAAAACGCTCCGAAAAACCGACTATACGCTACCTACTCGGCATCAAATCACACACTGACAAAATTACTGACTTTTATTTGTGATAGTTTTAAAGGACAAATTTCCAAGTTGGAGAGCAATGCACTTTTCAGCTGGTGTGGCCATGAATGGACAAAAGGAAAGCGGTGCCACGACTTCCAAAAGCTGATGGATGCTCTAAAAGAGCCGCCTCAGCTGAGAAACTCCAACGAAAAATGCTCGAGAGGCCAGTCCAGTCTATCCTGAGTGGCAAAACTCCGGGGCCCCATTTGCCCATTTTTTTAATTCGGTATGAGTCACAACCTAATCTGATCTTTAGGTAAACAGACACAGTTTGCATGTTCTTCCCGTGCTTGCGTGGGTTCTCTGCGGGCACTCCGGCTTCCTCCCACAGACCAAAAACACCCTCATTAGGTTAATTGGTGACTTAAAATTGTCCGTAGGTGTGAGTGTGAATGGTTGTTTGTCCGTATATGTTGCCCTGCAATCGACTGGCGACCGATTCAGGGTGTACCCCGCCTCTCGCCCGTTGACAGCTGGGATAGGCCCCAACCCCGAAAGGGATAGTTGGGGTGTAGAAAATGGATGGATGGACTAAACAGAACAACCCAGAAGTTTATCGAACTCCATGTACCACTCAGATCAACTTAACATCTCAAATTAAACGACTGCATAAGCAGCTTCTTCTCCTCTTCTTCGATTGCCCAACTACAGCAAACAACTTCGGTCAATGTGACAGAGAATACCTTTCGTTAGACCATATTTCTTCCCACATGCCCTTTCACTACGTACAGATGGAGGAAAGAGTGTTACTTATGGACTTCACTATGGGTGCAGGGAATCAGACAAGCAATAGTCCAGGCATGCAATGCGCTTTCAATTATCAATAAATTATAGTCTGTTCATGTTAGATTGCAGGTAAGTGTCCGAATCAGTAAAGCAGGAAGTGAACTTCAGTGAGGCTTCATGTAGCCTGGTCAAGATGGCGTTGCATCATGACGAGTTTTTGCTTTGCCTGTTGTGTGTTCTGTTCTTCAGCGTCTTTCTCTGGTGTACTAGCTTATTTTGTCATTTGAATTAAATCATATGACTGCTTGAAAAGGTTTATAAAACAAATCCACCTCGACTCTGACAGACCTTCATGAGACTCACTTCTCTAAGATATTAAGGTTTCTTTGTTAATTGTTGACCAACTGCAGCTGATTTCCTTTCGCTCAGCTCACCACCGAGAGCTGTGACAGATTTTGTTTCCCCCGCAGCCGTCTAGGCCTCCACATTTCCATACATGCAGCGCAGCCTCATCATGGATTCACTTTGAAAGCTAAAACAAGCTTTTTTTCTGGTTATGAGTCAGCTCGCGTAAATGGATTTTCCATCTTACTCTTCATAAAGAGGGAGTATCTTTCCTCCACTCCCTGTGATGTCAAAGTACAGTCAGTCATACCGAGTGAGCGCTCTGCTGGCACCCATCGAATAGACAGTGTCGCCCCAAACCCAAAGGGATTACATGTGTGTGTGTCCTCTTTGTTCAGAGACATCCAGCGGCATCTGGCAATAGTCAGTCCCCTTGTGCTACTTTATGGAGACAAGTGTGTTGTGTGATCAAGTTTCTCAAGCTTCATTTATTAAATTAAGCAGCGCATCACTGTGATTTGTCTTGCAGTATTCTTTTTTTTTTTTGGACTGGGAGAAACATACGGCTGGGAGATACAAGGCCTTTCATATTGTGAGACGGTGAAAGGGAGGGAGAAAGACATATAGGGGGGTGAGAAGAGCAGGGAAAGAGAGAGCAGGGAGAGAATGATAAAGAGTGAGAGGAAAAAGAGGGAAAGACAGGAAAAGGGAGGGGAGCGGAGACCCTCCTGCTCCTCTTCCCCTCCCCAGGCTTCTCCCTCAGTATCACCTCAGAGGGAGAAAACAACCCTCTGCCAGGTCATTTCTCATCATTTGTTCGATTTGTGCTGATCCTACTTTATTTTCATTAAAAATAACTCAGAGGAAGTGCTGTAAGTTTTACACCACCTGCCCTCCCTCCCCGATGGTCGAGCACGAATTTCCGTACGCAGGCGAGTTGGACCTTCCTGCATACGGAAATTCGTGCTCGACCATCTTGTGCTGAAGTTTCTTATTGTGCATCAAAGATATATCGTGACTGAGTTTTTGGGTTCACACTCAGACGCCAAAAGAAACCATTCTCTTATTATAGTGAGGGCAGTAAAATATTTTGAAATATTCAGAAACTGTTTAATTTGATTAAAGTTATGTCTCAGTCAGCATCAGCTCTTACCTTATAATTAAAGAGATGTGTTTAGAGATCACATTCTGCAGCAGCCATGTGTTCAGCCCCAAGACTCTGAACCCATTCCTTATAATTCATTAAAAGTTGTTTGGGGATGGAAACTGGAATGCTGACTGCTGCTGTCCAACAGTTTATTAATGGCCCCCCGCTGCAGCTCAGAGACTGAAGACCCCCGAAGTCAACAGTCAACACCTGAGCATACTTTATGTAACCAGTGTGATAAAGGCTATTTCACTCACAGTGGTGGTTTCCACTAAATTTCTAGCACAAACAGTTTCAGCACGGTCTTTTAATCTTAGTTGGTTTTCTGAATAAAGTTTTGAACAAACCCTTTTAAATATTATAGTTACTGTAGATGTAGTTCAAAAGGCATCAATTTCAAGCCAATTGTAGTTGGTTGAAGTCTCTTCTGCTTTGATTACATGACGGCTTTGGCGGCTGCTATTGTGAGATTATGGGTCTCATCGAAACCACAGAGGATATTTGGTATTCCCTGTGGCTATTTGTTAAAAGTTTTATTATGAAGAGGAACCATGAAAGTAAATCAGATTGACTGGGAGTGTAAAAGAAGTCTTTAACTGCAGCACAAGCAGAGAAAAACTCAGTTTTCTCTGTCTCACTTAAAAGCTCAATCATGAATCATGACTCTCAGACAGACTTTTTTTCCCCCCAGTTTCATAAATACATACTGTATATATGTTTTGCCGTGATGCAACAGCACATTATGTCATTGGGTGCCATAGCTGGCTCACAAAAGAAGCACAAAGGATAGCTGCTACCAGCTTAGTGGAAAGTGGGAAATGGATTAATTCAAAACAAAGATACAGTCTAACCTGATAACATATGAAAAGTTGCCAGTTGATGGCGACTGATTGAGATGTGGCTATAGTTAGATGAGTTTTCCGGAAAAGGCACAGCTCTCTGCAGAGTCTGGTCATTGTCTGCTCTGTGCAGGCTTTTGACATGTCCAGCACTATGAATAATATTTACATTAATCTAAAAGGGAAGTGGAGAAGAAAACTGAAGTTAACTCATAATTTCAAATTAAATATGACTTGTTAACCATATGTCAGACATTTTGATCGTGTGCACGCTAAACGTAGAGTTACTTTACAAATTTGACAACCGGGCAGAATCCAATTTTAGAAAATTTTAATTATGTTTGCGGATATGGGAATATAAAGTACCTCACTTAGTGGAGCTAGTGCAGAGAATATTGAAGCTACATGAATCATAAGGTGCCACAGTGTTGTAACGTTAATTCACACAGCGCGATCTTTTCCTAATTAGCTACATGCATTTGTTGTTTGTCTATATTTGCCATCTTTCATCACCCAAAATGATTTTATTAATTTAACGCACAGTGCAGTCTCATATTTTCTGACAGGCCGCTCATGCTGGAGGGGCTGCGTCGCCGCCAGAGCATCATCCCCTTAGTTTGACTTTATTCTTATTCCCATCAGGTCTTTTGACTGCGAACGAGTATGAGAGGGAGGCCAAGAGGTCACTGGTGACTAATTTTCTGAGCACTCACAGATTGTGTAAGTAATGGAGCACTTATTGCATTCGCTCCTCCATCACTGCAAACAAGCCCCAAAAAATCCATACAAATTCCCACACGTAAGATAGCGCCTGGGGAAGGGAGAAGTGGCCCATCTTTAAGATATAGCGAGCAGTGTGGAATAGGCCTAATGTGCAATTTAAAATCAATATCTTTAAAAAAAAAAAAAAATGCCTATCCAACTACCACAGCATCATCTAAATATCAATAGGGCCTCTCCGTGCTTCAGAGCGAGCTGGGTGCGAGGAGACACAGATCCGAGGTGCTTTGACCAAGGATTTCACACCACCTATCCAGAGGAATCGGGTTCTCACTGCCTCTCTTTCAATTTTAATACGGTGCCGTACTTGGCGCATGAGGTTTAATAAAGTAGCACAGTGTCTGTCAAGCCAGGTGTAGCTTCAATCCTTTCATATTCTAAGTAAATCCCAAAGAAAGGTGTTGAGGATACCAGAAGAAGAAGACAGGCAGCAAGAGAGGGAACCAGAGGGGGGTGGGCATGTTTTTTTCCCCTCTCGGCACTATATTCTTTTTTCCCCCCCTTCGCAATACTGTGGATTTCAAAGTAGTGTTATCTCAAACAATGTAGCTCCTGTGCATTTCATGCTGGAATTTACTGGATTTTATAGAAGATGACCTGTGACTCTTTCTCTCTTCCAAACCCGTGTTTTAACAAGGAAACGTACCATATCATCACTCAGAGAATCAATTGGCAGTGTCTTCGGCTTGAGTCAGATCGGAATGAAATATTTCTCATCGAATTCAATGCAAACAACAACTAAAAAGTTTCTCATGTCACCACAAATCCTTTACATCCTTTCTTCCTTATTATGTCTGGCGCTCTAGCATTTAGGCGCAGAAGAAGAAAAACATCATCGATCACAGAAAGATAACTTCAGCAACATTTTACTCCCGTTTAAATTATTATAGCTGGCCCAAAAGTGCATCAGTGGATATTTATATTTTCAAATTCATCCAGTCAGGTCTTGGAAAAATTGCTATTTCAAAAAGGTAATTAATGTCTCCATCTTAGCCATGTCTTGTGTTTGCTCATCTGTTCCCATCTGGATTCCATGGACAGGATTCCTCTGATAAGTCCGTCAGCAGTGAAGTGAGAGAGAAAGTGAGAGATAGCGAGGTGGCGGAGACTTTACTTCAGAAGACAGTGACGCACAATGGAAAGAAAGGAAAAACATGTCCTCATTTCATTAAAATCATTTCTAAAAGTAGCGTCTTGTACTTTCTGATACAACGTGACATTGTCATTACAGCCATGAAGTCGTCTACAATAAGAATCCTGCAGATGTGCTCATTATAGGCAGCATGATATGAAGTCTTTACCTTCCTGCACGTGTGATTTTATGTGATTGACAAGAGAACACCATTGAGATTGGTCACAATTTCCTAAATGTCTTGTTTTATCAAACAGGCATTTTCCACTATCTTCTGGTAAATGAGTAAAGAAATCAAGAAAATTGACAAAAACATCAAAAATAAGAACATTTCAGTAAGTCACAGCCCTGAATTATTGTGCTATATCTGCTGGTGATTGAAACTTTAAAGAAAAACTGTCAGCTTAAGTCAGATTGTGACTATTTTATGAAGTTGTGGAGGCAACATCCAAATCTGCTGCACGATATCCTCCTGCTGAATCAGACACAGAGCTGTTTTATTAATAGACTGCTTCGGCCAAGGTCAGGGGGAGCTGTAATGGTGACCCCCGGATGACCCCGGCTGCATGGGCCTGGGGGGCTCTGACCGACTGCAAAAATTGATCGGTGCTCTGGTTCAAACAGGGCGTTTAAGCGTAGTATTGACAGCAGATATCATGTCTGTAAAGGCAAAAATTTATTTCTTGTGTTTGAAACTCGCTTTTATCTTGTCAAACTCAGTAAAGGAGCAGAGAATAACCAGAAAAGGACGTCTGGAAAGCTTTTGCTTTTAATAATAGACGCATTTTCCTTTACATCTGCAATTTTTCAACACATCTTAATGACTTCTAATATTTTACACATTATCTGTCATTCAAATCATGTTAAAATTACAGCAGAGGAGAATATCCCCATGTGCTCTGCCCCTGTTAGCGTGACAATGTTTGGCCCCTGGCCACCGACATGTTTTATTTAATAATGTGGGAATTTTCTACTGTTTTGCTTTCATTACAGTCTAGGAGGCTAAAGCTGAAAACAGAAACAGAAAGCCAGTTGCTTTAAAGCCTGAACTTTACCGCCCAACAACTGTCAGATGCAATATCAGCATCTGGATTCAAAAGGGGAGGAATTTTTAACAGGATGTCTGTTAATGCGGCACTATTCTTTTTTTTTTTTCCTCTCTCTCTCTAAAAATATGTGCTCTTTCTTGTATTTCTCAGTATGCTGGAAGTCTACAACTTAACCGGTGACCACCCATTGCAAACCAGGACCATGCTATTGCTCTGGGGTCCAGAGATTTGGGCCGCAAAGGAACTAAAGCCAAAAGCCGCAGGGGAGTATTTCCGCGGCTGGGATGAAAAGTAGGGCCTGGGAGTCGCAGGGACACGGAGAGAGGGAGAAGAGGGAGGGACGGGTGAGGAGGGGAAATTTATTTCTGTTCTCTTGCTCTCGGGCCAGTCCGCAAGCCTATGTATCAAAAAGACCACCACGTTCGAGATGAGCCCGTGGGCCGGTTCATGGCAGAATTCACAACCTGAGACCTGAGTAATCTTCGGCAGATTCGGCGAAATGGCAAATGTAAAGACTGCTTTAAAAAGAGATAAATATGTGTCCTTAAGTGAGTCTGAGTGCAGCGATTACACTCAGATTTGTTGCCTGAACTGTTGAACGCTAAAACAGGATCCAGGAGCATGTAGCCTCTAGATTTTTCCATGAATTTGAGAATGAAACCACCCTCCAGCAATTTTAACTGATTTTTTTCCCCTTTCAATCTTAATATCGGTGCAGTCTAAATACTGTAGAGCAACACTACAAAAGGTAAAGAGGTCAAACTGTGTTTAGGTTTCGCTGGCTTATTATATGAAGCCACACTGACGATCAGCTTTCCCCAGAACCTTAGAAGAATATCTTGGTGGTATCTTTAAAGCTTGATGAATTCCAGAAGTCCGCAATGAAAAGTGTCCCCGTGAATAAAATTTAAATAAAATACATGATCCATAAAATTCCAATTTTTGTCCTATTGACGAAAATACCAATTGATGTTGACATTGTAGCAAAGCCTGATTTCATGCCTGACAAATGTTTCCATGAAAGTATGAACCGCCGAGCAGCAAAGCAACGCGCCGTTGGCACGTGATGCATCCTGGGAGGGGCCCACGCCAGAGTCACACTGCTGCTTTCGCTTCAGTGACGAAAGATCAACATTTGTCTCACGGTAGCGGATCACTGAGAAATTGAGTGGATTTCATCTGGGAGTCAGATTTCGTCGTCTTTCTTCTCCTCGCTCAAAGGCTGGATCCCAAAGCAGATGTGCCTCGGAGGCACGGGCCATCAGGTTGAGGGGTGCAGGCCCGGCTGAGAGTTGGTGTTAGGGTTAAATTTAGAGGTTGGAGGTCAGATGAAGGTCAGGGTTATGGTCGGGTTGGGGTCACGATGAGGTCAAAGTATCCAGCCCCCTCAGGGCAGCGTTTAAGTGGTCACTGTTTACCTCTGTGTCCATTTAGAGAGACGTCAACTATCACACTGCAACTATAAGCAATTTGCAAATACGCAGCAGCTTAATGAGAGCTGAGACGATAAGTCCATTGATCGATGAGTAAAATTAATTTGCAGCTCTTCTGATAATTGATCAGTAATTTTTCAAGAAAAATGCAAAACATTTTCCATTTTCAACCTCTGAAATATGAGTTTTTGGTACTTTTCTTTATAATAAACAGTCACAAACTACATATCTTTGAGTTTTGAAATATTAAAACAAGCAAAAATCATCTTGGGTTGTGGTAAATTTTAACAGGCATATTTTTGTACTATTTTCCAACATTGTTTAGACAAAAACAATCAATCAATCCAGAAGAAATAACCAGATTAATTGATAATCATTACTTGCAACCCTATTTAAAATATGTTGGGTCTGTTTTCCTGGTTTTACTCTGCTTAAAAGTGTAACATACTGTACATATGATTATTGTTATTTTGTTGTTGTTGTTGTTGTTGCATGAATGTGAGTGCTGCAATTGTGTCTTGTTTTACAATAATAAAATTCCCACTGGTTTGCAGCTTAAGAATGACTTCTTTACCCCCGATATGATTTATTTGAAATGCCAAGAGAAATATTATTGATGTTTCTATGGTATCTTGCGCCAGTTGTTGCTGATGTCACCCTTGGCGTTCGCCACCATGTCTGGTGCTCCCATGTTCTCAGAGGCTGCGGCATGCTGGGAAACCTTACACCATCCAGAGAGGGGGACGTGGGATGAGTCTGTGCACATGTGTCATGCTGGGGGGCACAGACAGAGCGCCGTATCAGACAGCTATCCCTGCCATGTCCCCCTACCACGAGGACAGCCGCGGCTCCCAAAACCAAAATTATACTTCCCAGAGATGAGGCAAAGACAGCTAAAGCCAGTGCAGTCAGACTGAGAAATAGTCCAAAACACTGTTGGGCATGTGAGAACAGTTCAACGCTGTGAGTTTACCATGTTTCATACTGCACGTCTCTGTGCAAGACGAGTCCATTTAGTGCTTCTCTGAGAGGAAAAACCAACATAATGTGACAGATTAATGCAAAATGTTTGACATTCAGTGAATTTTAAGTGAGATTTAAGCTGACTGATCTGATGAGAGCAACAATAGAAGGAAGCAATGTAAACTGGCTTGCAAAAGGTTAAGGAACTGCCTCAAGCAGCAGCATTCAAGGATGCAAAGAAACAGGATGAAAATATTCCACCAATTCATTATCTCTTTTTCATACCATCTCTCTATTGTATTAGGAAATCCAACCAGGGGCGTTCTCAGGCTTTGGGAGGCTTAAGATCTCATAAAATCAACTGTCACCTGCTTAGTTATTGGGTGCTTACAAATAACCAAGATGCATAACTTGAGAAAGAACCAGTCCCCTAAACCCATTCCAGCAGGAAGAAAATAAGCTCCTTTCAATGCATTATTAATATTTTGCCTAAACTCAGTCTGGACCGAACAGCGAACTGGATTAGCCAAAGGAATTTAATATAAAATTCATGCCTTCTCTCTTTTTCTCCCTCTCAGATATATTCAGTCTGTTGTTAGTTAGAAAGCCACGGCATTCCTCCGCAGACTCGACTGCGAGGGTGGGAGCAGAAAGTGTGTGGCCCCGCTGACTGCCATGTGTTGTCATTTAAAATGATATTTTCTGAAGTTAATGACTTACGCAGGCTTATAGGTATAAATGGACAGTCTCTGGTGTTAATTTCATTGGCTGAGTGGGCCCCATAAAAAGGTCATTATGCCTGGTTTGTGTTTAACTCGTGTTTAATTCCAGGCAGCGAGAGGAGGGAAGCTGCATCGATTAAATGACAGCTTAAGAACTAGTTGTTTAATAAATAGGCGCTGTGTATTGGACTGGAGAGGAGCGAGGAGCTGAACAAAAAAAGATGGCTCGAAATAAGCGCCTGAGCTGACACTGTGTGGAGATGAAGGAGCGGGGAGGGACAAAATGGAGGCTCCTCAGGCTGATGTTAACAAGCAAATTAGCCACAGCGGGGAGGCCGGGCTCAATCAATAGCCACAATAAAAAAGTTGGTGCTGACCACAGAGTGTCTGCAATGTAAACTGCCCGGCCCTCGGTCCCCAAGGCCAGGCCAACAATAACCTACAACTGAGCGAGACACAAAAGGTATCGACACGGAGAGCGCTTCAATTTCCCCAGACGGCGGGGCCCTGTCACATCAAACTGGCTATTAGTCACAAATTCTGCCTGCCACCGATCCATCCCCCATTCTCTGGGGGGACCTTGTCAACTTGAAAGTTGTGCCGCTGGCAAAAGGACATCTGGTTCCACTGTAGTGTGTGTTGAATACAAGAGGCCAGGAGCTGCCTGCCTGATAAAGGAGAACAAACAGGGCCACTTTAGACTTGTCAAGCCTCGTTAGAAGGAGCAAATGACAAAAGAGGGGAAGACATTAAGAGCATAAGGGCTGTTTTATGGCTCTGTGGTAAAACAACATATAGAGTCTGTGCAGTTATGACGACACTGAGCTACTGTACATGCAATAAAAACTGAGACAATAAAACAGCAATAAACAAAATATATTATCTTAAAATGAGCCCTAGTGTGAGATTTGGCAATGAATTAGCTTTAGACATTTCCTAATTATCTAAATATGTTTGGTATTACTTGGTGAAAACCATATATACATGATTTATCTCATTCTGGACACACAAAAAAGGAACATCAAACACCATGTTCATATCATGTTTAATTAAATCTGACCAGTCGCTACACTGCTAATGAGTTATTTCTGCCCTTCCCACCATCCCGTGCCTACAGTCCTCAGCACGCCGCATGCTTTCCATGTTACACGTCTGGCCCTCCTCAAAGAGTCCAATCCGACATGGCTGTCAGTGGCGTGCGTGTAGCCTTGTAAATTTCAATCAGCGTCTCACAGCGGGGTGCCAAGGTTCGACTCCATTTCCCTCCGCGCTGAACAGGTGGTAACAGACCGCTCGTCACTCAGCGCCGTCTGAGTGATCCGTCACCCCCGCCATTACTGCTCTATTAATTGCCCCTGGTGTTCATGACAAGATGCTCAGGCGCCGCGGTTAATGTTTAATGTGGCGACGCCTCAAATCAATGCGTGTTTAAGAAAGACATGCCGGGGCCGAGAGTGCTGGATTGTGCCATTGGATAGTTGAAGCAGGAAGTGTCACATCTTTCTTGATGTGGAGCAGCAATTGGAGAAGGCGGGATACATTATTTGGCTAATTGACTCAGACGTGAGAGTAAATTAGAACCCTTTCTGCTGAGCTATTTAAACTATCATTAATGTTAATTGTCGGAGAAGGAGGGCAGATGCTTGCTCTTTACTTGACCCCTGAAATCCCTTGAAGATTGTAAAGAGACAAGCTGAAAACAAATAAAATGTGTTTACTTTATCTTCGCAAATTCACCCCTAAAACTGACATTTTGAACACTGCAGAATCAGCAGCGAAAATAAGCCTTTACACAAACTGTTAACGGGGGCTTATTTAATTAGATCCCATCATCCCGCAGAACATGCACATGTTCCAAAGCAGGATATTTTAAAGGAGATTTATGATTCTATTGCATTTGCCTCTTGATCGAGGTGGTATCATCTGGGAATGGATCTGGAATACAGATGAGATGTGGCTCAAAAAAAACGGGGGAGATCAATTTTAGAGGCAAGGGTTTGGCACATTTAATGAATTCATGCTCCTTCTGCCTCTCTCTATCTTTTCCCTCACTCCTTTCTCTGTAAGGATGAGAAAGATGAAAAGAAAAACCCTCACACAGTGACCGTTTGGGAGGTGCTCTGCGGGCAATCAATCACCAATCAGTCATTGAAAGTGCTTGTCCTGCCGTTGGAGGATGTTCTTCATTACTTACAGACTTTCAATGTGGTAACGGATGTGAGGGCGAAGGTGTGTGTGTGTGAGTGTGTGAGTGTGTGTTGGGGTAATTATTCATGGCCTTTTGCTTTTACCGCTCCTGAAGGAACAACTTTAAACCTGCGATGTGGTTGTTAGCGTTCACAGGTGATCGCAATATCATCCATTTCTGCCCCTTTCATACGCATGTCCACGCACACACGGGCGGACACACATTTCATCCTCATGAATTTGGAGTCCTCTGCGGACCCAGCGGGCTTTGGATGATCCCCGAGGTTGATATTAGCTCCCATGATAGGCATCAGAGAATAACCCAGCTCAGAATGTGTTTAGATTCGCCAACCTTAACTTCTTTAAAAGCCACAATAAGCACAGCCGACCTGGAGTCTTTAAGAATGGAGGCAAAACATGTTTGCGGTGTGATATTAATTCAGACACACACCTGGAGTCACGGTGGGGATATTTTCAGAAATTTTCTAAATGACAACTAATAAGCAGGACACAAAAGAAGACTGACGCAACTGCCACAAGCAGAAAACATTAACTGAAATAAAAACAAACCAAAGATTGGTGTTTCACACAAAGCAACAGCCACCAGATGACAAATTCCCACTGCAGACGATGGAGAGAGGAGAAATATTCAGCCCTATCCCACCGCAGATATCCCACAACTTATTAGATGCGTTGCTGGAATACCCTATTAGGAATGAAGAAGGGAGGTAGAAGGGAAAGGGGGCTTTACTTTAAATTGAGGAAGTGCCAACGCACATTTATTGGCTCTAATGTGGTACAGGCGACCCCCGTCACAATATCGGAGCTCCGTGGGCCAGTGCTGCCACAGCGAGGGAACATAATAACCTTTTTAAGGGTGCAGCGTGCTGCCGACTCACAGAATAAAGACTTCACAGTCAGCGCCCGGCGAGAAAACGGAGGGCCTCGCCCCAGATGAACAAAATCTTTTGTTATTATGCTGTTAATACGTTTTCTTTCCGCGCGCTGATCTCAAACAAACCCACCCCCAGTGCCCCGCAACCATCACCGGGAAAAAAAAAAAAAGGGATTATTTCTATGTTCATCTAACCTTGTGAATAGAGCTGCAAAGTCTCAGTATAATAGAGGAACATTTCCATATACAGTAATTAGAAATATACATGCTAAAGCTGCTTCTGAACACTGTTATTTACAGATAAAGGCACCAGAAATTAATAGTTTTGTGCGTCTTCCTGGAAAAAAAAACAGTCAGACACATCTTCTTCTTAACTAGATCAGCCGCAAGCCCAAATCACTGTCATCTCCCACAATCCCTTTCACCCGGGGTGCTGACACCAAGTGGTTTTGCGGTTTCATGTCGCCGCACTGTGCGGCAGCCAATCGACCGGGCCATTGATTAACAGATTGGAATTATTAACTGGGGGATCATCCATCCCACATCGCCCATGTCATTTCCATTACTGCATTTCCATTACGCCTCATTTCAGAGACGAGGCACGGAAGAGGAGACGGGCCGGGCGGAAAACCTCCTCCTCATTAGCATTCTCATTAAGAGGCCATCAGATAATGATCAATCAAAGCAATCAGCGGGCAGACAAGCAGCGGCATGCAGATGGAGAAGAGGAGCACAAACATGCGCAAACACAGCAAAACACAAATAAACTGTTTCCTTTTTCAGTGATTTGGGGGAAAACATCTGGTACAATGTGACTTTGTTATCTGTCAGTGTGATATGTGTGAACGGTGCTGAATCAAAGCCAACATTATATAATGACAGCATGACAGTTCTGAACGTGCGCATGCCCTTAAAAATAAAATAAAAACAACTAGCTGCAACTGCCGCCCTTTAAAGTCAAAAGAGGGAGCAGGTGTCTACAGAGTTATCAAAATTAAAAGCACATAAAAAAACACAAAATACATGTTTGTGTAAGTCAGGTGTTAGAAGTCAGATAATTAGTGAAATGGAGAATCATCTGTGTGTCCTCAGTTGATTGCAGTATGAACACATCTGTATCTGTGAGACCCAACATCCAGCAGGATCCTGATGAGACGTTCAATGAAGAGAGAAGAACGGTGTAAAAAGGCCATATTAAACCTACTCTGATTCAGCATCGTAAGATCAGAAAACATGAAAACCTCAAAGGGCATAAATACTTTTTACAGAGACTGTATCTGCAGCACCAGCTGCATAAGGGAGCGTTACATCTGTAAATGTTTAAAGTAAAAGTCTGCACGCTCATTTATGTGTTTCTTTTAACCTGTTGTTATTTCAGTAAAAAAATCCCATTTTTTGGGAGTCGTTGGCCCAACAGCAGCAGTGTGATGGACCACCACCTCCTCGCAGGCATGCAGCAGTTATAAATAAACATGGACTCTGTTTGGCAATATGTCAGCGCTGTAGTGTTTTATGAAGCAGTGTTTTATACCGCCATTCACATTAACTCCATAAAGCTGCACAGCTACTGCTCGCGACCCAACGCCGGGCCACTGCTGCTGCACAATTATGCAGAATCCCATTGGCTTTGATTTAGGAACTATCAGGGGCCGAGCTGCTGGGCCCAGAGAGTCGAGGTGGGGAAAGGAGGCGTCATTGATTGAATTTTATGTCGTTGTTGTCGGAGATCTTAACATGCCAGAATTTATTACCCGGAGAATAATAATGTCATATAAAAACTGACAGAGCCGAAGAGGGCCCCGCACTTCATCTCCGCCTCGGCCCACCACCACCGGGGCCGCCCTGTCACAGCCCCCTAACACATTCGCTCTCGCCCCCTTTTTTTTTTTTTCCTGAAAATGAAACATTTGTGTTTGACATGGGAGAAAAAATCAATATGAATTTAGAAACCATACATAGTGTACACTTCATTATTTTGTGACAATTTTATATGTCTGCTGTCTTGATATAAGAAATTAGACATATAAATTTTATATCTATCTATATTTTGGGGAGTGACTGAATATAGAGGACTTGGTATAAAACAGTTCTCCAGCAAAATTAACGCTAACTTTGTGACCACAATATGGTGAAAAAGGTTGAATACTTTGAGTATGTTATTGGCAATATGGTACAATGTATTACACAGACTGCAGCTATATGTAGACAACTTTCTACAGTAAGCAGACTTCTAAAATATTTGTAATTTTTGTTTGTTTTTACCAAGTTAAATTTGATTTTAGGACAACATCCTGAGTTAATAGTAAATAATATGTATATTTGCTCTTGTCATAGGTTCAGAGATGGAAAGTTGCTGTTAATGCTCTGCAAAAAAAATATAGAGATTTAGAATTATTTAATATCTTGTTATTCCTTTCCTTTGTTATTCCTGTTGTCATCCATGACTCTCTGTTTACTGATAACTTAAAATTTGCCCCGTATCTTAAATATATAAATACAAAATAGTATTTTCGATGCACCATTTACCAACTTTTTAATCACTTAATATTCCTTAAGGTGGTTATCAAAGATCATATTCATAATCTCGCGACTTGCAGAACCAGAACTTGTTACTTCTGCCGTCAAACTGAAAAGAAGCCCTGTTCTCATGTTGCTTATGTAACCTGAGCCGTGCTGTGGGGGGGTTCCAGTTTGAACAGGGCCAGGTATCAGGTAGACAGGTGCATCAAGACGACATGCCCCCTCCCAAACTACGGTGATGCAGGTATCACTAAGAAACCTTTACACCACCACCACACCCACACAGCCCTGTCCACGTTAGTGGAGTGTAATTACACTCTCCATCTCCACAAAAAAAAAAAAAAATGACATGACGACGGAGCCAAATTATTGAATTTTCATCGGCTGCCTTAGGCCACGTCGGGACTGTTCAATTTTAGCCTGAGGAGGACACACCATTAAAGGAGATGAGTCAAGAAAGTGGCTTCTTCTGATTGCTCCAAGAAGCCATTACCGCCCAACAGCAGCAGGACGGCACCGGTGGAGAGTGGACACATACCCCAACTTACACACACACACACACACACAGGCAGGCATGTATTCACAAATGCATACACACATACACTGCTGAAAATCCACACCCCCATCACCCCCCCCCCCCCCCTGCAGAAAGCAGATGCAATTTACATGAGTTGAAGGGAGGTGACAGGTAGCAATCAGCCTGGGGAATAGGGTTAGAGGCTGACGCCCGGTTGCGTATTAACGCCTGCCAACCAAAGCCTACAGATTGCTTATACCAGGCCACGACCTCCGACCCTGCCACATATCAACCAATTGCCCTTTAGTATAATTATGTGGAATAATCTTTTAGACTTTGATTTGAAGGAGATAGGCAGGGAGGGCCACTTCTAATTTATTTTTTTAGAGCGGGCTTGTTAATAAACACTTTTTTGGTGCAGGGCCCGTCTGGCAGCCTTAAGTGAAATACCCTCAGTACTGGAGGTCACATTTATCTATTTGCGTGTTTATCTGTCAGTCAGACGTCTGCACTGGATTGGCTGCAGGTGAAGACCGCCGGGAATGTTATCCCATCATGATCTTTTTAATGACAGTATCACTGGAAGTGACCCTCTCGGATCTGTCAAAATATCATTGCATTGTTTAGATCTCATTAAAATTTAATGAAGTGCAGCGGCAGCGAGCGCTGCTGACAACCTGATGTTAGCTGCAGCCTTGAGACGTTTCTCATCATCTTCAGTTTCAGATTTCGGATACGCGCCTTGTGCTCTCGCCACATCGTCACTGGATTGCAGAACATTTAAACCACAAATACAAAGAATCCTCTCTTTCCATGTGCTACAAGTTCTGAAGGTTTACAGGCTAAATCTAAAGCAATGTGGCACAATGCATTTACTGTTTAACATTAACATTCCAGCTCCTCAAAAGTGAGAATTCATTGCTTTTCTCTGATTCATATCATCAACAAACAGGCTTGAAATGCTGGTAGCCTCTAGAAAGGTGTGAGGGGCTGGCTTTCATTCACATTTTATAGACTAGAGGAAAAACACAAAATCACCCACAAAGGGCTTTACAATCTGTGCAGCATACAACACCCTCTATGATCAGACCCTCAATTCCAATAAGGAAAGATGGGGGAATTAAGAAACCTCTGGAAGAGCAACGGAGGAGAATCTCTTCTCCAGGTTGGACAGAAATGCAATAAATGTGAAGGCAAAAATAGTAAAATGAAACAATATGGCAATATTAGGTAAGAGTATGGATTCAGGGAAGATGCTGAGAAACTATCAAACAGTTAACTTATTAAAAAATAAAAATGTCAAAGGCGTTATGTCCCAGGCACCAAATGTGTTCACGCATTATCAGCAGTTTCATCTGCAGACTCTTCTGACAGCTAAACAAACTTGTTGCTTTTCTTATAAAAGATAACAGACTTTTAGCTTTTCCTCATGATTTTATAAAATCTCCTGTACGCCTAAACACAACAAAGACAAGCACATGGGAGCTGCACCGAAAGACGATGATCGCCTCTTCTTCCTCATCTATAACAAACAGCTCACGTCTGACAATTTCGTTACAGTGTTTTCTTTTTTGGTGTCTCATCTTAACCTTGGCCCATTAAAAAAAAATCATGAACTTAACCCGTAAGAGTTTGGTAACCATCTCGACGCCACACACAGTCACATTAGTAGCCGGGCCTGACCTTAATCATACAGTCCCATCAGAAACCCGCTGACCTTAACCTCCCAGGAGAACTCTCCTCATTCACACACTCACTGGGACCTCCGGCTGCCCATTTAGCGCTTTAATGGTGGGAGGCGCCCGCTCAGCCACCCATTTCATTGTGTCCCCCTCTGCCTACCACCCCCCACATGCACACACACAGCGCACGTATACATATACACGAGTGTACGTGCACAGGCAGACACACGCACACACACATCAAGGGTTTAAATCTGCACAAACACAAACAGATATTGCATCAGCCTTCTCTCCACAGGGGGTTAACATCAACATATGTCCCTGTCACACACATAAAGGTGAAGGTTGTAGGCTTGTGTGGCCACACGTGCGACAGAAAAAAAAATGTTAGAAAGTCCTGATTTTCATTTTCAGACTTTTTTTTTTTTTTTTTTTCAAAAGTTGTCATGGTTTTATAAGCGAGACTTTTGACAGACATTCTCGGCTTTACTGGAGGCGTGCGACACAGCTCCCATCCACTCTGCGGTTTGAGCAGTCTGTAAAGGGCAAAAAAGAAATCAATTCCACCCTGACAAATGTAAATAAGGTCTTATCGGAGCAGCAGCGACGTATCGACAGCATCAAGCGAGCAAATGTTCCACTCGCTTGCCTGTCATTTAACTACATCACCGGATCACTCCTCCATATTTTGCCCCGAGGACAACCAATTCTCCATCACATCTGCGTACATATGAGCTCTGGCTCACGTGTGTGGGTATGTGTACGCATGTATGACAACATATGTGTGCGTGGCTTTCATGTTCGCTTGTGGACAGCATCACTTTACATTTATTGAAATGAGCAGCCCTCCCTGGGGCGCCTGAGCGGAGCTGAGGCCTGCAGCCATGCTAGCATCTATCGACTCCCCAGGATTAGGGCTTGGCTGAAGCTGCCTCTCCCCCGTGGCCCCGGTGAGGTGACCTGCACCGAGACAAAGTTCAGGAGGGTAGAACAGGGTGAGCTCTCCCGGGCACAGATTAGGGGCCCTGTCTCCCCCAGCGGAGGCATGAAAGCGTGAAACGATGCGGTGTTTCTATGCACGTGCACGAGAACACACACACACACACACACATATAGCCCCATCAAACAGTCTCAGGTTTGTTCAGGCAAAACTCCAATTAGGAAAATGTGTCGCATGTCACAGGTAGATACATTTCTCAGCGTGATATTACACAAAAGGCCTCAAAACGCAAGATTATTGTAGTTCTTTAAGTGCTAAAGTGCAACGACCTGGTGTAGTTTAAAGTGCTTTGATTCTTTTTCAGTGCAGTGATTGTGATTAATATTTGTTTGAACCATTTAACTAATTGTAGTTTAAGTCAGTCAGTCACATTTTCATATAAATACATTTTAATGTTCTGCTCACTTTGTTTAAAACTTTGTTCAGAAAGAACATTTTAAGAGAAACTATATGAATTCTGCATTTAAGCCACAGTAAAAACAAAGAAAGAGAAAAAACTGTCAGAATTAAACTCATTAAAGTGACTAATTCACAACTGATTACAAGCACCACACAAGAAATCAAACAAATGAGCTATAGTATACTGTATATGGCAATAGTTATGGACAACTGGGAAAATCTGCAGTCCAGGGATGTTATATCTTGTGGCCAAATTTGAGTTTATGTGTTGTTATTTATCTCAAAAAGATTTGATTGTGTTTAGTAAATCCAATTTGGTCTAAATCAAAACCACCGTGAATAT
Source organism: Chaetodon trifasciatus (assembly GCA_037975065.1). Lineage (NCBI taxonomy): Eukaryota > Metazoa > Chordata > Actinopteri > Chaetodontiformes > Chaetodontidae > Chaetodon > Chaetodon trifasciatus. Next base: position 5,454,343 of record JBBMOE010000036.1, on the reverse strand, counting down.
CCATTTCTGTTCACATTTAGCTCAAATTAATTACAAACTGCTCTGCAACATTAAAGCAAATCATTTTCTGAATGAAAACCATGCTTGGGCAGCTTGTTTGTGGTATTACTGCCTCTCATTAACCACATACCTCCCATTTATTCAATCTCCTCTCACTAACTTGCAAGAGAAGGTTTGCTAAGAGTCTCCTTTGCATTTGCAAAGACTACACTGCGTCTCCCAGATATGTTTGAACTTATGAACACATGACAAGCTTTTGATTTGAAGTAACAAAAAGGCAAAATTGAGGAAGGCTCTGCCAACAAGGAGCAGAAAAGCTTAAGGCAGCTTCAACACCTCAAATTGACCACTGGTGAAGAACCCAACATGTCCAAACTATCAAAATGTTTTTACATGAGAACATCTGCTCATGCTCAGTGTCTCTGTTTTCCCGGGAGGACATCCGGTGATGCACAGGAAGTAGCTGCAGCTGCAGAAATAGCAAAAAGAGGGTTGTGATCATGAACAGCGATAGCTACCCCACAAAGAAAACAGCGCAGACTATAAATACAAGTAAATAAAAGCCAGCGGTGGCCAGTGGTGGTTTGTTTGCCCAGTGATCCCTGGGTAGTGTAGTGCAAAAGCAACACAGCAATAACCGCTTGCACCAAATATATCACCCAATAAAACACCACAGGAATGTTGCTCACCTTAATACACGTGAGAAATTTGTGTTTGTCAATTAAAATAAAAGACATCTCCTGTGACTTCATCTCATGAAGAAAATATGTGTAATCACTGCTTTGAAGCACAGTTCGAAACGCTCCTTAAGTAGGACATTTCTTGAAAAACACATTTGTTTAGGTTGGTTCTTTCAGGGTGTAGCGCTCACAGATCCCTACCTAAGGCCACTAATTGCATGGAGAAACGCAAAAATCTGTGTTCAAACAAGGCCATCCATTACACCGAGGCAGACAGGGATAGAGAGGTCTGTTTTAGATGTTAAAGTAGTAATTAAGGTTTCAGAGATTTTAATTGGTTCTTTTGTTTCATATAAGCCCCTTTTGCCTTTGAAGCTACAATGATCAGTAGTATTCTTTTTTTTATTGAAGAATTTCCCACCAGAAACATAGGATCCACACTGAAACGTGCAATTTTTTTTTTTTTTTTTGTTTTCAGAGGCTGTATCAATCACATTTGCACTTCACCAAATGAAATATCACCGTTTCTGTTAAAAGGCAAGGGGTTACATACGGGAGTTGGCTAATCCGGCGGAGGGAAGGGGGGGAAGGCGAGGTACAAAGAATGAACTCCTTAAGTCATGAAGTGGCTATCTTGCCTCTGAGTGGTATCATCATCATCTTCATCTTCATCTTCATCACCACACAAACCCCTCTCTTCTTCGAGAGTGGAGAGGCAAAATAATTGGATTCTTTCCCACAAATAACACCTTCACCCCTGAGCTTAATTAACTAGACAGACTGCAGGGCCAGGGTCCATTCTCCTCCACTCTCGCCAGGCTCTTGGTGAGAAAGAGGAAAACCCAGCTGTTATTGCCCACTGGCCTTTATTACCATGGCTGAACGATAATATAGGTTATTAGGGCAAGTTGTTGTGAGGAATGGTCTTTTTTTTTCCACTCGCCCCTGTTATACTCATGTGCAGCACTGATGGCAGCCTCTTTAAAATCCTTACATAAATGTCAAGAATAAAAAAATTGAGTGCCATCCATCCATCCATCCATCCATCCACCCATCTGTGTAATATGATTAAAAACAATGACAGAAAAGACTATTTTTCCACTTTCCATATGAATCAAACTTTGCTGTTATGCATTACATCAACAAACTTTAATAACTCATCATGTCAGGTTATAATAAGACAAAATATTTCTACTATCACAATTCCACTGATAAGACACACATGGCAGTGTATCCACTGTATCTGTTGTTTTGCGCATTGATCAAGCTGTACACCTTTATCTGATGTATGGCATCATATGTGTGTATCCATCTATCTCTATATCCGTGTTATCCAGACTAAACGTAATTGAAAACAAACCACAATTAAACTACGACACGCTACAATAATAATCTCATTGAAAGATGACAATGTGCAATAGTATCTCATCTCCACACAATCCTTAGAGGTGTCATTTGTCTTGGGCGGGGGCCATGAATGACAGTAGTCAATATACTAACAAATAGAGGCTTTGACAAGTACTACAGCAAACAGACCAAGACTCAACAATCTATCACAGGTCAGCTGATGCTACGACGCCGTTGGTCAATGCATTAACAGTAAAAAAAACACCAAGTAAGACCAACTTAAGGGGATAGTGTGGCGTGGTCTGTGGATTTAAGGGGTTTACTTTATTACCGTGGGTGTTGTTTTATGGCAAAGTGCAGAGTGTGTGCGCTACACCCACAAGGTCCTTCTCGATGCCACCGTTCATATTATAACTCTTCCTCAGGTCCTTAGGGCCACTTTGTATGGAGGAGTTGCCATTTTGCTGTCACCAGTCCCCCCACACTTCCCTTCACCTCTAAAGCTCCATGTTTGTTGTTCCATTCTCCTCTATATCTCCCAGAGGAGCTCCCTCATTTTAATATAAATAGAATGCTTCATCATGCAGTGGCACAAACTTCCCCATGTTGCATTGCTCCAGTGGCATTAGCAGCAGCAGCCGAGGTAGGAGGACATGCCGAGGGGATGGAGCACCGGCAGCACGCAGACAAAAAGCAAACATGTTTTGTTATAGTTTCAAATGGCTGGTCTGGTTTGTTTTGTCTGGGAGGCAAAATATGGAAAAGTAACAAGAAAGAAATATGATGCTGAATAGCAACAAGACAAAGTAGTGCTGTGACGGCCAAAGATGGGCTTTATTTCCAAGTGGCTTGATACAGAGTACAAATTGGGCTTCTCTTAAACATAAGATAGAGCAGCAATCAATTCTCTCTTGTCAGTATGCCAGTGGGCTCGCACAGACATGAGGGATTTAATAGCTGACTGATGGGCAAACTGCAACTCTATTGAGAATTTTTCCTTTTTTATGTGTCAGATGAGAAAGCCGCCGAGATCTAAGAGAAAGCACTTCTTAGCCAAACTGGACCATGCCCGCCTCGCTCTAATCAGATGTGCACAGCTGTATCCCAAATGCCAGAGGGATCATTTGACGAGAGATATTTGCAGCCCCTCTCAGCTCGGGATTTCTGCTCTCTCCTCTGTAGTGGTAAAAAGGCCTGAAAAGGCCAGCGGGGCTAGGACACAGCCCGGGGCGCTAACTGCCAATAGCTTCGCCCCTGAGAAGCACCGACTTGTGCCTTGTGATCGGTGGACACCTAAAGCCGCCACCATTGACTAATTGTGCTTCATCTGGGTGCAGGATCCATCTTGGCTAACAAGAAAGCACTAGAGGTCTTCATTTAGCTATCAAGCCTGCTCTCCCCGGGGAGGGTTCTGAGTGCAGCTGCTGTCCTCGCTCCTCTCCCAATCAACACATCAAACGCCAACCCCAATTCATTTTCCTCCCTCCCTCGCCGTCCTCTCCCCTCCCTTGCTCCATCTCGCTGCGAGAGAGGCAAAAAAAAAGGAGGAAAGTTCCAGGATGGTGGAACCAAAGAGCAAAGAGAGACACAGCGGTGAATACTGAGCGGCAGCTTTAGCCCGGCCCTGCGAGCACTCTGGATTTAGCAGGATATTTATTCTTTTATATCCAGACAAAAGAGATTGCACATGCCCTCCTGTGCTCACCAGAGTCACTCCGGAAAATCAGCAAGGAGTAGCCCGAATATAATCAGACTCCATTATGAAGATTTTTAAAAGAGCTTGGCAATAATCTGGCATAAACAACATGGCAAATGCTGGCCTAACCTTTGCATGTGGTTGGCATGAGACTGACAGCAATAATATTTATCTATCTATTTCTAACTTGATATAATCGATCTTCAGAGTCAAGAGATTTGTCAAAAATGCAACTGTTTGTCTTGTTATATCAAAGATAGAAGAAAAGAAAATAACATCAAAGATTAATTTCTTATTTTTTTCTTATTATTACACTATATATCAAAACATGAGAGAACACTGCGACTACAATTCTCCCAGTCACATTTATGATATTAAAGTGTTTGCAGGAAGACTAATTCTCCATTCCAGTGTGACACATGTTACATGTTATTTCTGCTGATTATAAAATAATTTCCTCAGAAAAGAAACTACATGGAGGGTGACAGCGGTATGTTTCCTCTTCAGCCTCCTCCTCCTCCTCCTCCTCCTCTTCTTCTTCTTCTTGCCCTTTTTTTATTACATGCAGGAATCTAATAACATGCACGTAACCCTACAGCTCGCTGTCCTCTGTTAGCAGCAGCTCAAGTGTTTATTAAAAGCCTGGTTTAGCATATGCTTTGATTAGATAACTAATTACAGAAAATTACCTTAGTGCCACAAAAAGTATATCTACGTCCTCCAGGAAATAGGAGGATAGGAGGAAGATATTGAGGGACTTAATTCCTCTAATGTGATCATTCAGGAGAGGCTGCTCTCACCGGTTGTGTACAGTCTCATACTATAACATGTATGCATGGTGGCATTAATGTAGTTTGTTATTAGATGTGATTTCACTTCCTAAGCTCCCTTAATCAAGGCAGGGGTCACCACCCAACAGGTCAAAGAGTGCTGCAGTGATGTTGTGATGAATGTTAGGGTCTTTTTAGTGATAATCCTGTTCTGATTCATGAGGTGAGAAGCTCGTTAACATGACGGTTGTCTTTTTATCTGCCTTCACATGGTCATGGTTACTTACTGTACTTCTGCTGGGTGGGCTGCAGGACCTTGAAACAGCTCAAATCCTTTTGTCAGTTTGTTTTAAAAAAATGCAAATATTTTTTCCTCTAGTCGTGATAAAATTCTGCAAGAATATCAGATTGCTCAATCAGAAAAAAATCATTTCATTTTTAAGATTGATTTTGGCACAAAAAACAAGGAGCACCAAAGATAGCATCACTAATGTGTAACAGTTGTTCCTTTACTGTTTCACTTGTTCTGACTGTTAAATGTTGGATTAAATTAGAAAGGAACAGGTGAAATATATATTCAAATGTAAATCTACACAGCTTATTAAAAAGTAAATAATGCAGCTGCAGATTTGAGGTGTACCCCAACCTGTATTTCTTTTTCTCTTCCTCTTTTTTTCCATATATAACAGATGCTTCTTTTTTTTATTTTGCAGCATGTATTAGCTGTTGGGTAAAAACCTTGTTGGTCCAGTTTCTCTTTCCATTTTTCACATTTAAACCTAAATTAAAATGCATGAAACTCAAGCTGAAATCAGAGCATCGATTAGTTGAGTATATTATAGAGTATAATTGAGAAAAAGATGACAGTATAGAGATATGTACAGTGTACAGTGACATATATTTATTATATTATGTGTGACAGCATGTGCTGAAAGCTGCATCAGCGTCACCCAGACAAAGTCCTGTTCCTTAAAAGAATTAAAGTGACTCTGACGGTAGTCCACAGGTCACACATCACATCTGACTGAGCCATAACACACAACACTGCATCTGTGCAGCACTACAGGTTGCACAAATAATGGAGCACCAGAGGGTAATCATTTCAATGAGATGTTACACCAGCTCACATTAGTGCATATAAATTGGGTGATTAAAGCACAAGTTTCATCAGCTTGTTTAACTCTGATCTGAATGTCATCCTCAGCTGATGCATCTGTCACATCCCAATCGCCAATAATCAATATCTACCAACTATCAGCCCAGTTTGGTGACAACAGAACAAACACTGATGTGTCGTGGTGTTGTGTGAGAGTCATGGGTCGTAAAACAAAACGGCATTTCAACTGTCACGTTGTTAAAACACAGCAAATGAGATAATGAAGCTCTTTTAGGCAACTGGGTGTCGAGTTATTTCTGCACCAATCAATAGGCTGATAAAAAAAAAAAAAAAGTCAATAAACATATGCGTAAATTGATTCCATCTGCTTATTATCATATAAAATAGCCTGGTAAATATGCAACTAATTACTGGTGACACTCCAATATCCGATAACCTGCAAAAGTGATGCTCATGACTCAACATTCAATTCAATATGTTATTATTATTTCTGTATCAATAAAAGACACGGGAAATTAGTTTTAGTGTACTCAAGGCAAAAATCATTTTTCTTCTCTGTCAGGGTGTTTACACTTATTAGCTCTTGCTCTAAAATATTTCCTTTATATTTTGGGGCTCAGCATGTTACAAAAAGCTCCGGGATAATCCTTTGAATATTAGCGACTGTTTCACTTTTCCACAAAGTTAGTCTTTGTTGCTGCAGGATCAGATCTAAATGAGACATCAGTGGTGATGTGTGTGTGCTCCTCTACACATTTTTTCCACCCAGACAACCCATTTGATACATCAAAAGAAAAAAAAACCTCTGAAGACTTTATGCGTCACTATATCCACATCACTGCCCTCCTTGGCATGTGCATCCACAGGCATCCATGCCATCTAGTTCAGCATCTCGAAGATGCCAACCACGCAACATGCCATCCTGCCATCTTTTCCAACCCTAATTCACCAAGCCACGCAGATTTTCTCGCCTAATCCCCCCCTTTGCTCGCGCTGGAGTTCGGTAATACGATCTGGAGAGACGGCTGAATTCTCGTTCCGTCCAATATCGCCGGGTCGCTCGTCTCCTGCCTCCCTGGCTCTAACAAGATGAGCTGTTTTCCATTTGGGCCCTTAATGCCACTCTGGGCTTCATTTTGCAGATCCCTGATGTGCCACAGTGAAATCATAGCCCTGGACTCAAACCTGCTTGTTGATCTTGAGATTATTGGCCGACAACAGGTTTCCCCCCTAAGCCCTGCCCGCCCTCGATGGGGAAACCCAGGCGTGGGATGATATTGAGATGTCTTCCTCTGTTTCTGCCTCTCTCTTTCTTTCTTTCTCTTGGTCGTCCACAAGTGCTCACAGCTGCTGGTGCCACCGTGCCGCTAAGCAGGTTTTAAGACGGGTCCCAGTCGAGCCGTCTCTCGCCCAACCAGGAGGCAGAGCCCTGGATCCAGACCTTTTTAAGTGATCATCCTTGTATCATAACAGATTAAGGGCTGCTGCTGCTCTGGATTAGGCCTAATCTAACCTTTATCCGCTCCCATCTTCACCTGAAACTTACAGCGACCAGGAAGTCAATCGCCAGGCCCCCGTGATATACAGTGACACTGATCTTCCTTTTCGCGCTCTAATTATCAGGATTAAGAAAAACACTTTTGAGTAATTATTTTCACATCGGATAAACATTAGGCTTGCACGGATTTAGCTGAGCTTTCGCCCAACAAGAAGCGGAGATCTGAGCGGGCTTACGAGCTCCAGACAGGCAGATGGAGATCCTTTCTAATCAGGAATAACCAACAAACAGACAATGGAAGAAAAGGCGAAGAACAAAGAAATAAATGTCCCTTTTTCATTTAAACGATTGGGGATTTTCACAGCTGACGACAAACTGTACACATAATGCCTTGTCATAAGTATATTTACATTTCAGATAAGAGAGATGGTACGTTGTGTCTTTTGCTGTAGCACAAGATTTCATACTCCTTTGCATGTCTTGAATTACTGGTGCGATGTTTTCTTTTTTTAGCCCTGCTTGCTAATGGATTTGCCAGACAAGTCACACATTTGGAGAAGTCTTCTCAGAGGAGAGAAAGCGTGGAACCATGGGAAAAAGATGACCTTCAGAGCTTGTTTGATATTATATATTATTTCAATCATACACAATTACAAACCGAAATCACATCACAGCACCAAACTGAGTCCCAGATAACCTTTTAAAGGGACAATTCCCTCAGAGGCGTGACCCCTGACCCCAGGCCTGCCAGCAATCTTCCACAGGATGACTTGGCTGTGGTCGCAGAGGTTGTGCGCACTGACACACACACATGGACACACACTCTGTCTCTCTCTCTGACCCTTTTCTGAGTGTTTCCATCTTTCATACATCTCTTACTTTATCTCTGTCGTGCATTAACAAATTAATGCACAGTTTGTGCTTTAATTTGTTAATGCACTTGTCAGCTCACCATGTTGAAAGAATGGTCATCACAAAATTACAGTGAGTATTAAAGAGTGTGTGTTTTTACACTAGTTTTCTGTGTGTTTAAGTCTGAACCTTGTTCAGTTCATTAATGTGCATCCACTTTCTGAGTGAACTTGAGTCATGGACTTGCAGAACAGTTATGTTTGCACCTGTTGGCTTCTCAGAAGTAAACACTAAATTTCATCTTTCCCATAAGAACTTCAATTTATGACCAAAAAAATCTAATAAGGATATTTAGAGCTTCAGCCCTGCATTCCAGCACATTGTATCTGAAACAGTAGGATGACGACTTTCAGCCTCAAAGCTGCTGTTTGTATGAAATCTTAAGTTTTTCTTTGTAAAATTAAATATTCAGAACTAAATAAGAAAATGTCGATGTACTTTAAAAATAGAAGTTGGGATTATTAAGGATGAACACTCTGGAACTTTCCTTGAACACCTCTTCTGTGCTCCAATTAGGTTGTGGAACTGGAGCTGCCCATTGTATACCACAAAAGTATTACTTGGCTGTAGTTACTTCATTTTATATAAACCTGATAAAAGCCAGCACAAGGCAGGGCCTGCTGAGATTTATAGCCAAGCTAATTTTCCAACACTCATCCAGGAAATGACAATCCTGTTCCTCTAAACTCTGATTAATCTCCCTGAAGTGTGGTGAACATTTCTGTGTTGCCGCTAACCCCTCGCTACCCTCTGACATCCCACCGCTGCTACAATGAAGACCTCTTGTGTCCACCTGCCCTCTGCCTCTACTCAGAACCAGATGTGTCGTGGCTTTGATGTGGACCAAACTTTTTCTGGGTCAGGGAAGGACGAAAACCCGAAACTGGCTCGCATGAAGCCACAACACACGCAGAACTTTGGGCTTTCAGCACAAGCATCATGTGAAATTGTGAAAAATGTGAATTCTTTAACTTTGTAGCCACCCCATGATCAGTCATGTGCAGGGGGGACAGATGTTCTCCTCTGCTGGGGTTGTGGGTCTGCTCTTAGTTTTCTTTGAGCAGTGAGACCCTTAAAGGCAGACAGCACTGATGTATAAAAGTCTGAGTTATGGCCATTATTCTATACCTTCAGTTAATGTTCCTTTCAAACTTGCATCAGAGGCCATTCATTCTGAATGAAACATGGCCTAAACTTCAAACTCCAGAAAGTTACCATTAAAATCCTGAATAAACACGCCAATGGCATTATTGAACGTTGTGTCATAGGGGGCGACTGATGGAATGATGGGACTAAAAGATGAACTGATTATACAAAGAAACACAGGACTTTCACACGGGAGACTGGGGTTCGTTTCCAGTGTGAAACCACAAGTCAGTGTGACTCGTCTTAACTTACCCAAAGTGCTTAACTTACACCATGTATGTAACGTGACTTACGTTAAGTAACTACATTACATATATAATGTAACTTGACTTGCATAACTAACATCCCTTTAACCCAAACCATGCTCTTTTCCTAACTAACCGACTGCGTTTCATGCCTGAGCGAAGCAAAAAGTCTTTTTAAAATTTCACCTCCCATCATTCACTGGTAAGTCCTTTGTTTGTATAAAGGTACAGACAACCTGTTTATGGTCAGCATTACCCTTGCACCACCTTCTCCACCCCAGTTTTTTATTTACAGCAGATGATCAGGGTTTTGTTATTTTTTTTTTTTAAGACAGCAATAAAACCAGCCTAATAAAACTAACCTCAGACTGTAGCTAAAGGCGAAGGCAGCATGAGAAGGTGAGTTTCTCGTTTTCCCAAAGCTCTGTTGGAGGTAAAAGAAATCGCCGAGACCAGACATGCCACTGGGCAATGCAAAGAGGGAATGAGAAATTAATGGATTACTCAGTCAGGAAAGAGGAATCTCGTTGCTACTTTGTTGGGCTTAGTGAGTATGTCTGTGAATATGGAGCTTGAAAGAATTGCTTCAAACTAACTGTATATTCAGGGCTTTGGTTCGGGCTATTGTCCCATAATTACCTGTTGTTTATACGAGGGATGGGCAGGTTTGGTGCGGTGCGGACTTCCTGTGCAAACAGGAGGGGCTGAGCAAACCCAAGGTTCACAGATGAGACGTTTAAGCCCTGTTGAAAGGCAGGAAAAATAATATCAGCCAGTAATTGTTAACTTAAGTTACAACATGGAGGGGTTTCGCTTTGATCAACAGCTTATCTGATTTGTCGTGATGACACAAGTCCCACCAATGCGGCACTGAAGCGTGTTTACGTAAATTTTTATAATTTATGTTATTTGCAGCTTCTGACTGGAATGCTTGCAGGAGGATTAGGGTCAACTTAAATAAACCAAACTATGCTGTTTATTTCTATTGCTAATTATGAAACGCTTGAACAGGTGAGGGAGGGGTTTTATGGGATGAGGATGGAAGTGATTGGGCCTCACATCACACATCTTTGACATCCGCTGGAAAATCAATATTTAAGCAAATGCAATGCTGAAACTTTAAGTGTAAATGTGAGTGAGATGATTTTGTTGCATCGTTTAGTGGATCACTAAATAACCCAGTCTGTTAATTGGTAAGTTTGTCCACTGAGGTTAAAGTAGATCAGACGCGAAAGGACAAATTACAAACAGACGTCTTATTTAGCTGCTGGGATGTTTGCTGGAATGTGTCCTTCTTGGTGAACTAGAGAGGTAACCTCTCACAAGTCACAAGTCATAAGCTGAAATTAAAGGCAGTTTGTTTTCTCTAGCTGGGCTTGATTAGCAAAGGAAACATTCGGCGCACATGCAACATTTATAAACTTTCTTAAGAGCATAAGTGCAGTTTACTTAGTCTCTTGTCACAGAGGCAAGAGGTCAGCAAGAGGCTGATGTTTGGAGAAGCACATTAAATGTTGGTTTACCCCTCAGAGTTATTTTTGAGACTTTATTGACCACAGCTGGCTTCTGTATGACTAACGCTATATAATACAGGGAGATTAAACCAGGGTTGGCAAATTATCACATTCAATAGTCCTGTGGCGCATTCCATTAAAACATAAAGAGGCCTGCTCAGAGAGGGAAGAGACTTAATCTAAGTTTTCTCTGTGTGGTGAAGGAACACAACAGCTATGAGCGCTTAGCACAAAAGATATTAAATTAGTGTTGATGATGAACCAGTAATGTTTCTATTTTTTATTTAAAAGAGCTCAAATACCAGACATAGTCCAATAACTTCCCTAAAGCTGGGGAGGAATGGTCAAAATCAGTCCAGCAGAGGCAGAAATATCTGGAATTTTCATCATTTGCATAACTAAAGATTACCAAGTGACCTGGTAAACTGTGTCTATCAGGATGTACCTGATAGATGTACCTGATAGACACCGGCTGAGTCAGTTATACTTAATAATACAAGAAGGTACAGAAAATTCCACCATATGCGTACGAAGGAACTGAATGCTGCTATTCTAGACAATTTGAGCAATTCCACCAGATGTATAGCGTCTCCATGTCAGAAGCGTCCCAGAATTTTTTACAGACGACGCTTCAGTCTACACTAAGCAGATCAAGCAAGACAGGAAGTCAGACATTGGAACAATGTAGTGAATCCAGCAAATTTTCAAAATAAAACAGCCTGTGCAGAGTCCCATTCATACATCAACAATCAATGCAAAACAGACAATAAAAGAAACCATTTCACTATGAAGCCTACTTGCTCATGCACAAATATCAAGGCAAAATTACCAAATCAGCTAAATCTGAGCAAGCTAACACAATACGGCAGACAAAGCAGGCAGCTGCGTGGAGGACGGGACAAAAACATGAAACATGTTCGTGTCAGTGCAGGAAGTTCTGTGCCTTCAGTAAGCAAAGCTGAAGTGGGAAGTAAGGGTGTGGTGGAAGACAAGGAGGACATGTTTAGCTGCCGAACTTTAACCATTCCTTAACCACAGCTGATTGGCACAACTGTGATTTTTCTTTAATTTGGTTAACTGACCACACCGTATCACACCTTCAAACAAAGAAACTCATCAGACTTTGTCAGGGAGAAAAGTCCCGGACTTACTAATTTCCCTGAAGCTTCCTCAGTCCAGTAACCTTTCTTCTGTTTCACCGTTCTATATCTGACCTGAGAAAGGTAATAACGTAACACAGACAAATCTTCTACACTGAACGTAGAACAAAAGAACAAACAGCGCATCACCAAGTCAAAGATCTCACTGTCGTCTTCTGTATTTCCTCATATCCGTGTGTCACAGCTCCCACGGCGTGGTCCACTCATCATCAGCAGTAATTTGATTTTGTCGTTGACGATGACAATGATGGAGATGGCGATAATCCCCTCTATGCATTCACAATGGAATATTTCCCAGTAGCCTCTATTGATCGGTACTGTTATTTGCCATGAGGATCAGTGTGATAATTAAAAACTAAACACATTTAGCATCTGACTTCCAAGCTTTTATTACCTCAGATAGTTCAGCAGGAAAAAGAAAAGGTCATATTGAGGGATGGAGCGCAGGATGGCCGATGGGTTTGACAGGTGCAGGTTTGTTTTGGATATGATGGATTCTGATTTATTGTATAAAGACAGATTAGTCGGGGATGATGTCTTTACCACAGACATCTTCTGAAAGACTCAAAAATTGTATTTGGTGCTCCACTGTGTTTGAGATTATTCTGCTTTTCTCAATGGCACCGAGCAGAGAAAGATGACAATTACAAGAAAGAAAAAGAAAGATGATGGCAGCCATCGCAGTTGTACATTTTAGAGATGTGGTAAAAAATACTTAAAGCTCACATTGACTCTAAAATCAGGTCTAATATTTTTAAAGCAGAATTAATTCTGACATAGTGAATATAACTCAGATTCCAGCAGGCTTCTCTCCATTTTTCTCTGAAGTAAATGGCTAAGGCGACTCGTGTTGTTTCTACTTTTCAATGTTCTTCTTCTACTCTCTTTATTATAGCCATGCATAACGTAGCCTATGCTGTCAACTCCTGACAAAACTAAGCTCTGCATAGCCTGGTTTATTTGCTTCAAACCAGTTTATGGAAATGTACCTAATTCCGATTTTCTTCTTTTTCTTTATTGTGACATTTCAAAATGTCGCTGAAAATTCACTTGACAGTCGACGGACACACGGCTACCATCTCATGGCGGTTCATGAAATAGTCACGAAATTCAATCTACAGGGTTCGTGTTCACAAATTCTCCCTTTTTTTCATGACGCTCAGCACAACTTTCAAACTAATGTTTTTCATTTTTAAGTCTTTCGTGCCTTCACCACATCCATCATTGTTTTCATTGTTCGGTCAAGTTAGCTGCAATAAGATTAGATTTTCAAAATAAAGTTTCCTGAGGATCATTTCAGGTGGCGGTCACAGTTGGCACATGGGAATCTAAGGTCAGTCTCCTGTGTAAAGTGCTGCGTTTGACCCATCCATCCACCCGAACCACCTCTCAAAGTCGAGGTCCTGAAGTCATGTGACGTGAAAAAAATGCAATCTTATATCCATGTGAACAAATCTATCGATGAAAGTTTGTGAGAACAACACAAACTGCCCTGATAGTGTTCTGGGCTGACATGTGTTATGAGCTGCTAACTTACCACTCTGTCCAAAGCACAACTAGAGTGACTCTGTTGGTCTTACACTGGTCTTGCAGGTTTTAACAGCAGTACAAAGACACTAATGCAGCACATACAATCAATAAATCACATCTGTCAGTCAACACGTCTAATAAGATCATAGTGTCCAACATACCGAGGCTCTAACAAGTGATAACGCGGTCCATATGGTGGGCAGATCAGCACCAGTTTTCTTTTCACTGGACCATGCACTGCAGAAAAGCACATCTCAACGAGGCATTTAACGTGCTTCTTGACTTCAGATTAAAATCTACATGTAAATTCTGCATTCATGAATGTCAGCAGTTTATCACAGAAACAGTCATCCTACCTTATTTTTCTACTTCAGGTTGAGGCCTGCATGGAGGTTGGTGTTGGAGGGGGTGCTCAGCTAAAGATGAGCAGGCTAAGACAAATGGCTTCTCTTGCTGCTATTTGGCAGCTGGGGCCCTCAATGGCTCCCTGAAGACACAACACTTAAGAACCACAATAAGGTGGCAGCGGCTCTCTGAAGTCCAATAGCACTGAACATGATAGAAAAGTCTGTAATCTGAAATCACAGCTGTCTAGGTCTCGTTACTGGGGACGCAGCAAGGGTCCAATAGCTCCCAGAGGTCAAGGCATGATGCCAGAGACATCGGTAAGTTTCATGAGAATACTTCATCACTTTTGTCTTGCAGGGGAAAAAAATACAGACAATCTTCTATCAATAAAACCCCAAACAGTAAAGCAGATGTTAAACAAAACAATTTGTTTTTGTTGTCATTTCAGAGACATTTATGATCATTATCTCTACAAGGAAAAAAATCCTCTGAAATGTGTTATTTATATGTTGCTTGACTGGCAGTGTGGCGGCTTCAATCAGGCTGGAGAAAGTTTTGCAATCAATTGTTCTGTTCTCTTAGTTCATACTACCTTAATAAAGCCTGTTTGCAAAGAAAACCAGAAATCTGAAACACAGAAATTCTGTGTCTGAATGAATTTTGTATTGGCAATATTTAAAGGAATAGGAAGGCATTTCGGGAAATATGCTTGTTTGTTTTCTTGCAAAGTGAAATGAGAAGATTGAGACCTCTCCTCAATGCGTCTGATGAATTTGAAGTTGCAGCCTGTTAGCTTAGCTTAGTACAAAGACTGGAAACAGGGGAAACAGCTTTGAGTCTTAGCGCTAAGCTAACCGGCTGCAGCTTCATATTTAATATACAGATATGAGAGCGGTATCAATCTTCTTAACTCTCCACCAGAATGAGACTTCCTAAAAAGTCGAACTCTCGCTTTTACAAGCTGCATTTTATTGTTGCGCAGATAAAAAGGGCCACCTCGCCACTGAGTACCCCAAGAGCATACAGTGTGCTGCAGTCTAATACAACTCAAGAAAGCATTTTATCTCTCTAATAAATTAACGGCGTGGCCATAGGCCCTCGCCAGGAGCAAACACAAGCACTCCCCTGGGGAAGGCAATTTAAGGGGAGAGAGGAGGGGGACAGAGCATCAGGCCACCGCTTGGACGGATCAAATCGACCTTAAAGACGATCCAGTGGAAGATGCAGCAGAAATTGATGGCCGTGTGTCAATGAGATGGAGACAATGAGGGCGAAAGGTAAATGTCCCTGGGTAGATGTTTGTGCATGTGCATGGCCGAAGTTTACACTGGGCCTCTCACTGTGTGTGCGTAAATCATGAATATCCTCGCGGCCACCGCTGTTTAAGGCCCCTTTGGAGCAATTTCACCTATTTTATTAAGCGGCAACAATTTATAAATTTCAGTGGAAGTGGATATATAGCATGCCATTGAAATGGGTCCGTTCATACGTGACCGAATCAGATGATGGATGTGGCATTACTAATCAAATTCATTGTGGTAGCCACTTGGGAATTTGGGCGAGTGAAAACAAGCCTCGCATGTTTATGAAATGCAACACAATGCCAATTACATTACATAATCTTAAATTATGAATGCTTTCTATGAACTCGTGTAATAATTCATACCAGGGTGCACTATTTGAAACTGTATCTCAGAGGGAAGTAAATCATAGGAGACATATCAACATGAATGATCGAGGATAAAATCACCAGACCATAACATGGACTGGACCTCCATAGAGACACATTCATCTATCTCTCTCATCACTTCATTTTAATACCTTTTATATTTTAGCTAGTGTCTGGCTGACCCAACACGGTGCATGAAAATAGCACATGTTGACATTTCACTGACATTTCTTTGTTTTCTGTTCCATGTTTCAAAGTTAACCTCTTGTTTTATTACAGCTCTGGAGAAGGAAAATGCAAAAAATAACCCGAACTGAACTCATCAAAAATGTAAAATATGTAAATCCATGAACTGAGAAACAGCATTGTCAGGATATGTTTTTTTTTTTTTTTGTCTCAGATGACTTATTTGACAAGCTGGTCAGTTGGGGAGGTGTCCTATTTGAATAAGCAAATCCCTGCTGTAATTGGGGTGCACATATTTTGAACAAAAACAGGAGAAGATGAATCACTACAAACCACATTCGTCCAGCCAGACGACGGCGGAAATCAACCTGATTCCCAGATGTGTCGCCCCCGCACCCCAACCCCCCACTCCCAGGTATTCCTGTAACCTCCGAGACTATAAGGAAATGAAAAAGGATTAGTGGGACTCTGAATCAACGAAATGACTTTAAATGACTTCTTCGGGTAGCCACAGGCCAGGCGCGCAGCATGTTTAAGTTGACATTTCAATTGTACAAGTAATTTGCATTCGATTTGACTCTAAATGACACCTCCGTATTAAGGATTCCAACAGCAGTTTTTGATTTCCTCAGTTCAAAGATGAGCCTAAGAAACGTGGCTTAATCAAGGTATGTAGGACTCCTGTCAATCTCTGACCAAAAAACCCTCTAACAAGGTGAGGTCTTAGCTTCAATCAAATTCTTAACGTGTCCACTCGTGACACGAAGCAAATCTTCAACCGCTGCACCACACCTTATTAAATAAAGATCACTAACTGAACATATGTATCTGTAATATGCCAATCTGGTGAAAATTAGAAAAAAAAAGGGGGGGGGGATTGGTTTGAGGTTATCACACGAAGCTGCAGACAGTGAGCTTTAAATCTGGTGTGATCCAGTTGCTAAGATACTTGGTCACTGAAACAAGCTGGTTGGAGTTCATGCATGTCCTCACATATTTTGCCTCTGTGAGGATGAAGCCTGTCATCTGTGGGTGTGGTTGTATTGTTTTAACTTAGTGAGTCAGAATTATGAGAAAAGGTGGACAAAAATCATCCTATTATGGCGATAAACCATCAACTTCAACACAGCAAGTATACTACCAATCTCCAGTCATATTATCTAATACTGACTGAGGTGGGAAAACCTGCCAAAGTTGCCATTTCGTTTGTTTTGTATAGTATCCAGCTGCTTCAGTCATCTTCATAAATCAGCTGATATCAGTGGCCTGATGTGTGTGAACAAAAGGGAAATTACCTCACGTGCAGATTTGTCTTTTCATTCAAGAACAATGACATTTTAAGACGCAATGCTTGTTAATATCAGGCAGGCTAAGCACTTTGTCTGTTATTACCAACAGTAAGTAGTGAAGAGAAAAATCCTTCTTAATACCTAAAGACAGAACATGATTTCCTAGACTATTAAACTGAGGCAATTTGGGAAGTTAGAGGAACGCGCAGCTGTGGGGTGTTGCGTTTGAGGCAAGCTGCACTGTGGTAATCCTCAACTAGAAGAAAAGCAAATTAGATACCTGTGAAATGAGATAGTTAGCAGTTGCTGCTACAAATAAATTAAGGACTTGTAGAGCTCAAATCCTGTGCATTTCTTTGTTTAAAGTACTGTTCACTTTGTCATAGGTAAATATTTGCACTTATCTGCCATCAAAGTTACGTATAGAAGATCAGCCAATTCCTTCAGTGAGAAATAAGCCAAGAGAAAGCTCCAGAGGTCACTCATTTGATTGTTGAACAGACCAGTTCAGTCAAATTATCAATAAATAGCAAAACATAATTTAAACAACTTATTTTTCAGAACAATTCTGTGGATAAATGTTTGTTATTTCAAGAATGCCTCTTTGCATTGTGCAGGCCTGCTGTCACTGTATTCACACCCTGTATGGTTTGATCCTCTGATGGGACGGGATACCAAGGCCACATCCCGCCTGTGTGAGGGCACAGCTGACCATCATCCCATCATTATCTGTCTGGTATCCGGTTATTCCATCAAACACTAGCTCCTTTTACTTAACAACATACGCATGTTGTTATTTACAGCTATACGGCAGCATGGCAGGAGTGCACTTACCCTCAAGCACCATTTTTTTTCCTCCTTTATAGAACTCAGTACTCAGTTGTCACCTTTCTATCCATTTTCTCAAGGTCAGAACGTGATGGGTGGATGGCCAGACGTGAGACAGAGGTAATGAATTTGGAATGGCATTTAGAGCAGTGAGAGGCTCGGGACTCACACCTGACTCATCACGCTATGGATTCAGAAAGAAGAGATAGTGTTAATGAAAACATGTGGCTCACCCTGGGTTCAGACTGACAGAAAGACAAAGAAATTAACTGCTAATGGAAGCAAAATTCTCAGCTAAAAAGAACGCAGTATTATCTGACATTGATTATTGAAATCTCATTTCTCTTGAAGCAAATTTACATCTGGCATGAGGTAAAAAAGAAAAAGCATTTGCAGTTTGATTGTGGTGTTACTGTGCTGATTAATTTGTAAAAGAACAGCAGTTTAGCTGCTTATGATTAAACCAGAAGAGCATTTTAAGGGATCTGTTCTACGGAAAACTGTTCATTCACCAAAGAGCTTGTGTATTTCACCAGGCTAACATGCTGCTGTAGTAGAAGGGATCTCTTCTGTTGGTTTAGCTAGCATCAGATGGTTAGCGAAGCCAAATGCCACAGCAAAGCTATTGTGTGTGACGCAATGAAATGCAAGTCTGCAAAGATGAGTGACTGCGTTCAGTGAGTAATACGTTTTTTTGAGTACTTTTATACCAACTGAATGCAAAGGGTTTAAAACCGAACTGAGTACCGAGAACTACAACTTTGTCTGCAACAACAGATGAATTGTCGACCACATGGTTTGATAGCAGTCTTTATTTTATTTTTGCCCATTCTTTATCATGTGTTTATTGTGTTTAAGTTTCTTATAAGGTACCTAAAAGACAAAACTATTAGTACTTCTGTTGCGTATCAGTGTTATCTGATCTGGCACCTGTGGTTATGATTTAGGCAACCAAAAGTACTTGGTTAGAAAGGTTGGTTGGAGAAATATTGGAAAAGCAACGTTGACAGGATACAAATTGTGGCCCAGTGTTACACATTCACCAACTTTGTGTACCCAACTGTCCACCCTGGACTAAGATGCTTCGTAAAAGCCATTATTTGCATGACCGTAAGAGGTCCATTGTAAGCAAAATGCAACAGTTGTTATAAGCGTTAAGCTCATGAACTTGAATATCATGCCTGTGGTATTTATCACTGTCAGCTGTTCTATAGGACAACGTTTTGAGGTAAATTAAGAAGATGAGTCGGACTTTCTAAGTTGAGAATGGCCTGGAGGTGCCATTGTTTTGGTCTTGGTCAGGCTCAGCGCAGTGGCACAGAAAATGATGTATAGTAAGCCCAATTGTCTCATTTAGAGAGGAGAAACTGGTTCAACCTGAAAAAACAACCTGTAATATCAACAAAAGCCCTTTGCCCCTTTTATGCATTCTAGGCCAGTGTTTGCTCTTGTAAATGTCCGCTTACACCCCAGGGCATATATCTGCTCTCACAGGCCATAGCAAGCAGAGAAACAATCATGTTTAGGCCATCCATGAATGACTGATACTTTTCAATTGTCCTGTCAGCAGGACAGAAGAGACCAATAGAAATGTTTTTCCAAGCCTTTTACTGCTCTCAATCTCTACGCCGCTCTGCCATGAGAGGAGAAAATGCTTGTTTACCCAGAAACCAACGGGCCTCGCTGATTGCCATCCCAACGGTAATGGCCAAGGATGAGGCAGATCAATAGCCATCTACACCCATTCCTAAAGCAATAACATTCAATAGGAAAACCCATTTACTTTTACTTACCTTTGCTTTATTTTGTTTTACCATAAGGACAGCCAGTTCTGATGAAGATGGGATTTGACTGGATGGGCAGTTGTGGTTATGGATCTTTTTCTACTGTCTTGCTATTTTTAGTGAGATGTGGGTAACAATGAGCGTAATAACAGAGACGAAAAAGGTTAAGATGGTGAACTGGCAACAAAATTTATGAGAAAATGGTTCATAGTCGTATCAAGACCACATCACTTCTGCTTGTTTCTGTGATAGATATTCTGTGTTTACTCATTTGACCTTGAAGTATGGACACTGATCGAGAGCAGGGGCTTTACTGTTACAGCCAAGCAATGATTGCCGCCATATAAGGATAATACCAATTTATGGCCCGAGGAACATATAAAAACACACAGTCATTATGACAAACAATTTAGTTTTTGTGCTTTTTTTTTTTTAAAAAAAAAAAACACAATTTACCCCTGATGGCCACCAAATACGGGGTCAGAAAGGTCAGGTAAAGGCTACATTCATGTGTGTATGTGTGTCTCGTGTGTGTCAGCACATGCATGTGCGTGCTCTCACTTGCTGAAAACAGGAAGTTTAATAAGAGTTTGTGTGTTCTGCTGAACTTGCCTTAGAGCCAGTTCACAAATCCTCCTGCAGTCAGCGCAGCCAGCTCTCCCAGGTGAACCGCTCTCAGATCAAATTATCTCCAGCTCTCTCAGATAGAGGAAAAAAGGGCTAAAAAGTTGCTTTATTTGTTGAAAACACTTTTCATCACCCTATCATTCAATATTCTCTTCAATATTGCACTTCACCTCTGTATTGAACCACCGCCTCGCACACCTTTTGTCTTGCCAGAGTTTTCTCCTGATGCAAGGTGAATTAAGTTTCTGTATCTTTTCCATTCTGTGGCTGTTGTTTGACTCGATCTACCAAACTAAACACCCCTTCTGGCTGCCCTCTGTATAACCTTGCATCTAACTCCAAAGACTTCCACGAATCCTTAGCAAAGCTTCTGGGAATGATATTTCTTTACTTTGGCACACCGCTGACCTGCTGTAGATATTTATTTTCTTTTGTTGTTTTTTTCCAAATGATGTTGTCACATTCAGTGTGCACTACTCTGGACAATTTGTCAGACTGGCGTTGCCACTGGTGTGTCAGCACGAGACTCTATAAAGATGCTGCAGCTTTGATATATACTGCATGCTCTGCATAAATAACACTCTGCTCACCGTTTTTAAGTCAGAACCAGTTTTTGGATTCTCCCTGTCTGGACATTTACTTAAGGAACATATCTCATCTGTTTCTGTTCATTCCAGAAGCAAAATGTTCGGCACACCTCACATGACAGAGAGTGAAAAATATTATTGGTGAGTAGGTTACAGAAATAAGCAATAATGTAGCACTGCAGTAGAGTTCACAGGGATTTGGAGAGCTCGTTGTGTGTTGGCCCAGCAGATACTTTCTATATCTGTCCAAGTATGTCACTGGCATAGTCCTTTACTGTAGTCCTACATTGTGTTTGGGCACATTATTTATTATAATTCACATTATAAAATTCAGTGGAAATTTCTACAGTCCATGGATCAGGTGGACTCTTGACTCAGAGTTACTGCGTACATGTTTTTAGTTTAGAAACTGATAAACAACATATTTCTCCTGCTGCATTCACATCACATAAAAAAGGTGGGATAAAGGGACATTATGTGTCTGCACTTTAGAGGTCAAATTCAACCAGTTGCAATAAGTATTTGTTGTTTACAATCAGTGTAAGAAATCAAGAGATTTGGTTCATCTTTGTATGGAGATGATTAAATATTATATAACTGATCACCCTTGTATGCTGGTAGAGCTTACAACATGAACCAAGCACACAGTGTGGGGAGGTATGCCAACCGTTTAATCCTGCTCATTTTAAAATAGTTTGCTATGCGAGAACCAATCCATTTGGCTAATTGCTTGGCGAAGCTTGCCACGACCGCCTTGCTGCCAGCGAGTGATATCAAGTATCAGCCACGACTTTCAAGGATGAAATACTGGATATCAGTGCTGAGATTCCTCAAACCGCAACGACCCTTTCTAATTCATTATTTTTCACAAGGAAATAACTCATAGTTTTACCTGTACAGAACACACAATATTAAAATATAACAGTTCAGTTTCCTCTTGCTACCACTAGTCAATGCAGAAGTGAGCATTTTGATGTAGCAGCTGCAGGTGTACTTGAATTCAAGTGGTCCTAACTGGGCTTTGCCCTAAAAGGTTAGGAACACTTGCAATTAATCATCCTGTATCTGCACTGCAACGAGTATTGTTTCCAAATTTATCACGATGCCAGGCCTTTGCAGGCATCTGTGTCTCCCATCATGCCATCCCACAGTAGGAGACATGCGATGTCAGCTGTAAATTAGGTGGCACACAGTGACCCCACACTGTTCCAGCTTTGGTTAATCCAAGGCGAGGCAGGCAGAGGACACAGCAGGACACACTGATCCCTGTGACTTAGGTGCTCAAACACCATTTGTGTAATTTATACTATATCCCAATTTGTGGATGCCATGTGTTTGTATTTTTGGGTTTTTTTCTCTACAGCAAATCAGTTTAGAAATGCTGGCCATGTTAATGCCAGGCTCCACACAGGAAGTGTAACTCCTACTTGTGGCAGCACTCGTGTCTTACTGTATTTAACCTAAACAAAATCGGCTGTATTAGCATTATGATCTATCCGCTGACGCTGGCTACGGGTCCCACAGTGTGCGCAGGTTAATGTGCAGCTGGGCTAAAATACATTGGCTTTATCATTTGGTTGTGGTGTCTTGTGAACAAATATCATACATTTATTTTTTTTAAGTTTGTTGCTCTATTTCAAACTTTTAAGGCAAGGCAAATTCATTTGTATGGCACAATTCATACACTAGGCAATTCAAAGTGCTTTACAGAAGCATAAAAATACATTAAAATCATACATTTCAAAGAAAGAAAGAAAGAAAGAGATTAGAAGAGAATAGAAAAATAAAAATAAAATAAAATTAAAGGAAAATTAAAAACAGAAGCCAGTAAAAGACAATAATTTAGCATTTAGAATGATTAAAATCACTGAGCAAATATATTTACTTTAAGTAAAAGCTGTAGCAAATAATAATGTTTTCAACCCTGATTTAAATGAGCTGACAGTTGGTGCAGACCTCAGGTGTGCAGGGAGAATGTTCCACAGGTGAGGAGCATAATAACTGAAAGCTGCTTCACTTTGTTTGGTTCTCATTCTGGGAACACACAATAGACCTGTCCCTGATGACCTGAGAGGTCTGGATGCTTCATATGGAGTTAATAAATCTAGAATATATTTTGGTCCTAGACCATTTAATGCTTTGTAGACCAACAGTAAGATTTTAAAGTCTAATCTTTGACTCACAGGAAGCCAATGTAGTGATCTGAGGACTGGTGTGATATCCATTTTTCTGGTGTTTGTAAGGACTCGTGCAGCAGCATTTTGAATCAGCTGTAGTTGCCTAATTTTAACAGTAAGAACAGAACTTTCAGATTAACTGAATAAAAGAAAAACCTCACCCTCGTGGTCCAGGGGTTTAAGGGGCTGGCTATGAACCACAACATCCTGGGTTTGAGCCTGAACAGTCACTCTCCATTTCTCTCTCCTATCATTTCCAGTCATCTCACTACTGTCAGCTCTAAAAAAGACATAAAATACCCCAAATCCTAAGAAAAGTCAGGATTTTTGGTTGAGTTTTGCAAGATTACATATGTTTTTATTTCTATTTTTGGACACTACAGCCTACAGCTTTTTTTTTTTTTTTTTTTTTTTTTTTTTTTTTTTTGCTGCCTTTAGGTACCGACCAGCTTCCATGCATTTTTAAACATATTAGTCAGTTCAGAGCTCTTACTAGTGTAACATAGCTGTGGTTTAACAGAACATAATCACACTCCAACGTGGGAGTGTTAAGTCAGATGAGTGACAAGTACTGTGGATTATTAGCTAAAAGCTTATGACACAAGAATGAAAGTAAACCTGAACAACCTACTTTGTGTATGTTTGTGTGTGTCTAAATATGTTTGTGTCCACGTCCACATGTGTGTACGTGTGTATTCTTCTCTCGACTGTGTCCATAAACTTCTCCCACAGTCCTACTGCCTTTATCAGCATAAAGCTGCCTAAACAGCTGCAGCCTTCCACCAAGAACCCTGGGACAGCTGCTCGTCCACACACACACACACACACACACACACACACACACACACTGTGACATTGTGTCATTTTAACACACGTACACACACATTTCCTCTCCTCAGCCTCTCTCCAATCCTCTTGTATCTATCCCAGGTGGAATTGGGTTGAACAATGGCATGATGGGAAGGGTGTTGTTTGGTGGGCTTGGTGGATCGTGGAATCCTCCCCAAGGTGACCTCTGAGGGGTGCTGAGGGAAGAGTTGAGGGCTTTGACGGTGTAATGGACTGGTGTCACTCTGGCCAGAGATGCTCAGCAGAGTAATGATATCATCTCGATGCTGGGAGGTAAAAACCACACAGCTACAATTCATTTTGGGTGGGGGTGGGGGTTCATTTCTGGAATTGAAAGTTGACATGGTCCTTTTGCTGCGTGTGTTTACAGCAATTTCATGACCCTTAGGCCCTTAAAAGTCAATTGAATTACATTAAAACATTCTTAGGAAGCCATGTTAAAAACACACACGCACACACATTTTCGTCTTTCTTTCACAAATTCACCAAACAGACGTTTTTACACGTTCTTACTGCATGTATTTGTTTTTATCCAACAGCTGCGATACAAAGATAAAGAGGGAAAAGATGTGCACAGATTGCACTGTTTTCTAATAAATAGGCTCACAGCAATACAGTTTTTATATGCAAAGACAGTGATATAAGTGGTAAATTATTGTGGAAATTACTGATATTGTGCAGTAAAAGAAGAGGTAACTCTATTATAGAGTTCCTCTACTTTTTTCTTAGGCATTAAATTATAATACAAAAGAGTTGCAAAACCACGTCAAACATGAATAAAAAACAGATTGCAATAATTTGTAAATGAACTGTTAACCAATAATGATTTTTCCAAATTGTTCCTGAGCTCATGCAGTAATATGCTTTATCCAATCATGTGTTCACACAGTGGTGAACCTCACTCCATCCTCGCTTGTGGATCACTGAGTCCTTTTCATACCCAATCATGATACTATCACCTGTTACCAATGAACCTGTTTACCTGTGGAATGATCCAAACAGGTGTTTTTGGAGCATTCCACATCTTTGTCTTTAGTCGCTCCTGAACCAACTTGTTTGAAATGTGCATCAAATTCAAGAATAAGCAGATATTTACAAAAATCAGTGAAGCTGATGAGCTAAATCATTAAATGTACTGGGTTTTTTTTTTGTTTGTTTTTTGTTCTTTTTTTCTATTATCAAATGATCAGATTGTGTTTTACTTATGTTTTTCACAGCATCTCAACATTTTTTGGCATCAGAGTTGTATTAAAGAAAAGATCAATTCTGAACATTAACAGAATGAGATGATTTTGATGTTTAGAGATGAAAAAAATGCAGTAAAGTTTGTGTCTACATTGCTGATTAATGTGTCTGTTTGCATCAAAAAGAAAATTAAGTAAATGAGAGTAAAAGAGACATCATGTGTACATTTGTGTGTGTGTGTGTGTGTGTGTGTGTGTGTGTGTGTGCGCGTGTGCGTCTGCTTCAATAATTGGTCCAAACACAAAGTGAGACAGGGTGCAATTACAGCAGGAGGATAATTAGCAGATGCTGAAGCAATACGGCTCGTAAATCTGCCCATCGCCGATGATACTGTATGTCAATGAGGCTTCGCAGACTCACATGAGATCCAGATCATGCTTTAATTACCTTGAAATGAACCAACTTTGAAAAAAAAAGTATCCTGAACTTTCATATATATTGATCTTAATTATTTCAGCCCCAGAGGATTCAACACACACACAAAGTGAAAACAGAAGAGTGTTTCTGCCTCCCCTCCCCTCTCCTCTCCTCTCCTCCCCTGCCCTCCCCTCCTCCGTCTCCTGACAGAGATTTTGCTCTCTTGGTGTGGAGGTGTTCAGAAAAAAAAAAAAAAGGAAAGGAAAGGAAAAATAGCCCGGGGCACCTGGCAGAGGATTTGACCTGTTCCCTTGCAGTCAGAGGCAGAGAGGCAGAAAACGTACTTTTTCCCACACTAGCCATATTCAGGTTTAAAGACTGGAAAGTAAAGCGGTGCCCCTATAGGTGAAAGCCTTCATCTCTCTCTCAATATGTAGGTGCGTGCAGCGTGGAACAATCCGGACATTGTGCCGACCCGCCCCGTCTGCTCTCAGCTTACACACCCAAAATAAGATAAATAATAATAAAGGTTTCCACGTTTATCAAGGGTCCCGGGGTCTGCCGCGTCACGTTAATTTACTTTCAGTCTTATGGCATCACAGCTAGTCACGCGATGGTGTGTTAACCCCCTTGATGATGTATTAAGTTGGATATATAATACGCCGTAATAGATGAAAGTTCACCCGTATGAAAACTTTCACTCGGCCTCCCTGTTTGGTCCATTCAGCTCTATTTAATGAAGAGCCTCCAGTTCTCAGGCGTGGAAAAACACGGTATCAATTTTAAAAACAGTCACATTCACGTGGCTTCATGAAACTCTTCATCCTCACAATGTTTTGAACCTAAAGACCTTTAAATTTCATCGAGCCACGTTTTGAACATGAGGAGCTTCACATTTAAGCAAAACAGGGTGTGATTAATCAACAATTCGCAGTCCCTTTTGCAGAGCAGGATAATTATAAACACAATATATGCCTTCTATCCAGGCCAAATGTGATTTAATATGCCACAGAAATATCATGAACTAGTACTACAAAGGAGAGTTTTTATGTCAATCACGCAGCTATTTGACAATAACTCATGGTTTCCCCAATGGCTCTAGTACCACGGGATAACGCTCCAATTCTGCTGCATAGCACTGCACAATAACCATATTTCATATTTCTGGGCGAGGGGCACATGGAATCGCTGACGGCGTTTTTCCTGCACTGTATTTTCATGGTGGAGTTGCACCCGATGATGGTTATGATAATTTGATCTGAGAAGACACAGAGATTTGAACTAGCAGAAAGGAGGATGCAAATCCCCCCGTAAATCCCTACACTATATAGCCCCCAGCCTGCCGGGAGAGTTTAATATCTACTGGAATGATTAAACTGAAAAGGTGAAACCACCATTGTAGTAATAAGAAGTAGGGCTGTGCAACAGGGGTTGGGAAGAGGGCTAATAGTTTGCACTGCAACTCTGACCTCCAATGTACACAGACGATCCAGAATGCTAATTTCAGCAGCACATATGCATCTTTTCCTTTTTTTGATGATATAAGTCTGAGTATCCTGGACAAATGGAACAAACTGGTTAATGATTTTCTTGGGCTTCACTCATAGCTGGGTAATTAACTGCAGCAATAATAATAAAAAAGTCAAATGCAAAAATGTAATTTACAGCTTCTATATATGATAAGATGCTATATGTTTCTCCAACATCGAAAACATTTTTAATATATATTACCATTGTCTATTTTGTCCTGTAATTATGATCAAAAAGTCGTCAGAAAGGGAAGTAATGTCACTGGTTGCAACACCAAAGAGAGGAACGCTCTTAATTTGATTAACTGAAAATGGGAAGCTATAATTTGTTCCGCTCACTAATTACTGTAATTAAACATTATCCTATATGTTGCTGCAGAAAAGTCTCCCTTAAATGCCAAAGCAAAATCAGAGGCTGCCACTGCTGCTGCCCATTACAAAGGATACTGTTGTGTCATTGTAATTTAAAGCTGATTTTAACCACAAAAACACCACAAAACAAAATCAAAGCAACATAATCTTACTGCATCGTATGCTATCATTTAATCTGTACGGCTAACGTGTTAGCAAATTGAATTCTTACGGATCCACCAGAGACTGAGCAGCATCAGACATCCCTCTGAGTTCTTCTATCTCGTCCGCCCGATCCTTCATTTCTTCATTAATTGATCACATTGCTAAATGGTCAGTTCATCATGGTGGGGAGAACAGGGCTTTTCAAGCGCATGAGAGGAGCCAATCTGATTTTCCATGATGATGGATAACGCACGATAACAGATACTTGGTAATCTCATCCTGTTTATAAGTCGCTCGGCCACAAAAGTGTTCCACCGCTCACATGCCGCGTAGCGTATATCATGTCCTGTGTCTTGATTTACAAAATGAGTGGGTACAGTGTCGCCAGCCGCTTCTTTTTCCCTGCCAGCCAGGAGATTTATTGGGAGTCCGTAACAGACTATCCCCAGATCCGATCGCCCATGGTCAGGCCCCCGAACCAACTGGTACAATTCAACGCTGCATTGACAAGGACGTAATCCCTCACTGGCTTCTCACCAGCGAACACTGCCAATTGTGTTTGTTTGGAAACCAGGTAACACTGCCAGGTGTTCTGTGAAGCTAGGCAGGTGCTTTGCCGTTGTATGCTAGTATACAGCTGATGCGTGCGAGCTTAATGGGCTGGTCGCAGTTTGTGGGGCGTTTGTGAGAGTCGATGGTGATGGATATCTGTAGACTGGAAAGTTGATTCTCAGCCGTTTTTCAAAATTCAGGTGGTCCTTTGACTCATTAATAATGTTACGAAACCCCTTTTGTTACGATGCACATATAGAAATATGTTTCATTTCTATCGTTCACCCATGGTACTCTTAGGCTTCTTTCATCTGTTAGCATGTGTTTTCTTACTCGGCCGCTTACTCTAACATTTCAAAAACTTGTGTAGGAAAATTATCTTTGCTTTGATTGGCTTCTGCTTTCGTTGGTCAACAAAATACAATACCCAGCTGACACTGCGCCACCTGACTCCACACCCCTCATCTAAATGTCTATTAATAGTATTAATAAGTGTGGACCTTATAAAACCCATGAGGTTTTCACCAGAACCGAATCTGATAGGGCTGCTGGGTGCTCTGTGAAAAAGGTCACGGAGGGATTCAAAATACACAATTCCCCTGCAAGCAAATTTAGTACTCTTGTAAAATCCTGCCCCATATAAATCTAATAATAGTATAAATATAATACAGCAGTACATCCTCAGAATCCTACGAGTAAAAGAAGACAACAATAGTAGCAGAAAAATAAATTACTTATTAACAATGGCTTTCTCAAAACTTTCTAGAAAAATCATTTTAATTTTAGTTTTAGGTGATTTTTATGCATCTAACAAGAAATGACCAAGTCCTTTAATAAGCAACCAGACTGAGTCAACAACACTCCTTCTGAGCTGACACATCTAATATCTCACATTTATTTTTCTCCTTCCTTGAAGCAGCTTCAGCTAATGTGTGTCTCTACTTACACTGACACTGGTGTGGTGATAATTGTTTAGGCAGTAATGAATTAAACTCTTTCTTTAGTCAGAAAATGATGTGTTTAGTGTCGGTCATCACTTAGCGTTGTGCTACCCCAGACATCACCTTATAAAGCTTAACTAAAGAGGCATAAATTAATGCAAAGTGGGTGTTGGCAAAACAGAAAAAAAGGAAAGAAATGTGTCATAATTAGAGTTAAAATTATGATGTGACTATAACCGGGTTTGTCTGTTTGATGCTGTTCAGTGTTTTATTCCAACCCTTTGTCTTTTCTCTGGTCGACACCACCAGTCAGAGCAGCTACCCCTGTTTGGACATCCTGTATGGGCCACTTCCTGGCTGTATCTCCTTACACTGTTGAACCCTTCCTGGGCTGAATGTCAGTAACTGTTGATTTTTGGGTATAGCATCAATTATAATAACCACAGTAGGATACTAGAGGAGTACACTGGGTCAGCAAACGACCAGGAGCGACTGAGACGTGTAAGTAGGGTTAATTTACTGCCTATCACTTCATGCTTTTGTATCTGAACTGCTGTTGTTACATTTCTATCTCCCCTCGAACCAGACCTGCATATTAACCTGTAACACAGAATAAAAAAGCATTTTTATCTTTAAGTATTATCCTGCTAAACAGTATCCAGGCACAAAAGCAACCAACTTGCAGGGTAAATGCGACGACTCATTCGGGCTCCATACACAGTAATTCTGCTCTAGCCCCTTTAGTCTCTGCTGGCTAAATCCTCTGTTAGAGATAGAGGCTGGGTTTGATCCCCTGCAGGATCTCAGTTTATCTCTCTTGCAAATCTGCTGCCAGATGACAGGGTTAGCTTTGTGGACTGTGGCTGCCCACGCTCTCTTAAAGATCGACACAATGCCTGGTGCCACACTGTTTCTGCTGCTTTACTATTCTGGAGCCATGGACTTACAGGGGTTTCAAAAGCCATCTAGGTCTTAAATGTGCACTTTACGTGTGTTTATTTTCTCTTTTTGTTCATTGGTATCTTCATTAATATCATATATTTCCTCCGTCAAAATCAGACTGGACGAAAACATCAATCTTTTAATTCAATATTTCAAATATTTAAATTATTATAGAAAGAATTTTGTTTCATCTATCAAATTATGTTTGCAAAGTTTATCATTATAAGAAAGAAACTGTTTATTTTGCAGTGATTTTGTGCTCATTTTGACATCATGTGCAATTTTAGAGTGAAACTTTTTAATTGCGTCTCAACTTCCTCAGCAAACATTAATTCATATTTAATGTTGTGCCTGATGTACCTAAAAAAAAGCAATCCCACCGAGAATCATAAGAAGTGCAAAAGCAAAAAGTGGTTTTCACATTATCTGTACATTCAAAATAAGAAAAAAGAAAAAGAAATTGTACTTGGTCTGTACAGTACTGTGCTACACATGCCCAGTGGCTGCCGTGCACAGGAACACACGTGTGTCTTGTGTCATCATTTCATCAGCGCTGTGCAACCAGCTGCCGTTGCTGCTTGCTCATTAAACATTTGTAGAGTCAATACAAATTCCACCAAGGCTCCCTTCCTCAGGGCAAACACTGGAAAAAAAAACAGTATGTAAACGGTGCTGCACTCATCATTCATCTATGCAGAAAATAGAGCTATCTTCCCGCCCTACTGTATCAATAACTGAGGGATGGAGGGGGTCCAGAGGCAAACCTCCGCAATTCATTACGGGCCCGCATCGCCTCCGGCAGATGAGGAGGTTTGCTGCTGACAGCTCGTCTGTCTGCAGAGAATCACTGATTATTGTTAAATGTCAAAGCGAAATATCAAATCAGCATGTGAGAGTGTATCTGCTGGACTTACAGCATGCTGATGCACAAGTTTTACACAGGAACTTTCTTAAAAACTTTAATCATCAAGGAAAACACTGGTGAGCCTGCCCTCTTCGTTGGTTCACATTCATTCAGATATGTTCACATCAGGGAACCTCCTTGTACAGTTTCAGCCTCACCGCTGCAGACGCATACTTTGATGACACTTTGATGATTGATTTTAGCTGCCAGGAGAGGAAATATGTTTCCCTTTTGCTTATTACCTCAGACAGTGCAGCAACTTGACCCTTTTAATTCACAGGCTTCCTTCGCTGACCTTTCATGGTCATGCATCTTCCCTAAAATTTCACTGAAGATAATTCACCTGAAACGTCACATGACAAGGTGTGTTGTTTTCAGAACGTTTTCTGTACAAAAATGCAATCATCCTGTCAACAACAATTACGAAAAGTGAGCCTGAAACAGAAAAGAGTCTCGATCCCCGGTGCTTAAGACAAGTTCAGTCTGTTTGCCAAATCAAAGTCTGAGGCTCGGCTCACCAGAAAGCCCAGAGCTCCTAAATATCATAATTGTTGGTGCCGCTGTTTGTTTCTGTTTAAGTTCATATTTTTCACTATATGTAGGCCCATGAACTAAATCCAATAGTAAAGCACTTCTCAACTTGCTTGTTTATTCTCTTAACATGACAATTTCTGATCATTTTTGTCTCATAAACACAATGATTTATATTCCTGCGTTGTCTGTCTTACTGTTTTTCTTGGCTTAAGATGGAGACGGTGTTATTTAAAAAAACACTGCAATGGGTTTTTTTTTTAAATATTCTCTATATGAAATATGAAATTAAATGACATTTGCACATCGGCGGATGCATTTATGTATGCATGTGCATGCATACCTTTCCCACCCAGAAAAATCAGACTCCCCCAGGAGCAACACTGTAATTTGAACACTGATGTCGGTATGAACACTACTCTGCCCGTACAATGTAAAGAAGCAAACACTCCATCCATAAAGAGGACTGAGTGATATCCTTCTGGCATTTTGAGATGGTTGAAAGCCTGGAATTAGAGAACATACAGAGAGAGAGAGAGAGGGCCATGGCTTGTGACAAAAGTTTCCAGCCACTATCAAACCAGGACTGTTGCAGTTATGTGATATTTTTCTTTGACCACTGAGGCACGAGGACACCCACCCTTCATCAAAACATGACTAATTATAATCATGCTGTGTGTAGTTTAGCGTTGTCAATTCTGGGCTAATCATGTTCACATATTTCTTTAACTGCGCTGCCTTGTCTTGATGGGTTTAGGTGAAATAATCATGAATTCCTTCATCATCACAATCACTGTTCATGATGGTTCCACCACCAGTTGGAGGTGACATAAGTTTCAAAGCATTCTTAGGTTTTTTAATAATTATTAGGACAATGTCGGCTTGGTGGTGAAGGCATGCTGATAAACCTTGTTTTGTAGGATTTCAGTCTGGCTAGATCTAAGCTTGTGCATGCGTTTTAATGGGGTTGAAAAGCTTGCAGAGAAAATGTTTGAATTGTTAGTAAGTGTTTACTAGAGGTTGCTTTCCTTTACATTTTGTATAATCAAAAGAACGTCTGGCTTAAACTATAATAAGCTAACTGTAGATTTGGGTTGTGTCAAAGCTTATATTTAACTATAATGGTGAATTCTTAGACTTCGGTTGTCCTGTAGTCAGTGTTTCTTTCGGTATCTTGTACCCGGGAAAGGCAAAGCACATCTATACATTCTAGTCTCTAGCATTTAAAAGATCAGTACATTTGATATTTGGAAACCGACCTCTTGGACCATATGGTATGAGCTTCTACTAACCTCAATGCAGCAGACTGAGAGAAAGCTGCAGAGACTGTATTGACTGCTGTGGTGAGTAATCTGGCTACTGGCATGCCGCCCCCGCACTGCGAATGTGAGAATAGCCTGCTGGGAGCAAAAGCACTCTGGGGCCTGCTTATCAAACGTCTTCCTGTGATCCCAGCTAGCTAGGCCCTCGTGGTTCATCGTGTGAGCAAGCCATTGCAGGAGACGCTGTAACTCCATCGGCTCCGCCACAAGAAACCTTGGAATCTTGCATAGCAGTGTCTCATAGCAGAACATGTGAAATTTAAGTATTATTGCTTTTGAAAATCCATGGGAAATATGAATATAAAAATGCTTTTTTTCACGTTGTTTTAAAGTACTGTAGAAATTTGTGAGTTACACTGACAGGCAGTCGAGTAAAGGCCTTAAAAAGACTACAAAAAAACAACATCTTAAAGTGCTGTTGCTGTTCAGTGAAGGCAAGTACTGCACATTTGCATGTCATATAAGTTAGCGTGCTGACAGACATAGCGTGCTTCAACCAGCTAAAGTTCACATGGGTAAAGTGTGCAAACACCACGTTAGTTTACTTTCCCCCCCTCACCGCTGACCTCGAATTTCCTATGCCGCAGACGCTTTGAAATCCAGTTTGTTTTCGGGCCCTTCAAAAGACAACACTCTCACTTTTTCATGGTGTAAATTCTCGCGAGCCTAAATTACAACAACAGATGCAAATAGTTTGTGCGTATTTGGTCAGATGTTTTGTATTTATTGCTTTTATTACGTATGTATCACAAGGTATCTTGGGCAGATTTTTTAAAAAAGCAACATTTTAATGTCCAGGACTTAACCTAGTGCATCAGCTGAAACCAGATTTAAGAGATAAGGCAAAAATGTAACCTTACCATGAACTTTGTATGAACGTATGACCCTGAGAGGTACGATCTTCCTCTGGTGTAAGGCTAAATGGGTCCAATGTGTGCCAAGTGATTCAGAAAGAATCAACATTCATTGAACTTATCTGTCCAGAATCTGAGTTTGCTTTTGATCTTATCACAAATTTCATGAGTGAAACTTAATCAAATTCACAACAGAGGAAACGTGCAGCGTTGGCATGCCGTAAATACGAAAAGAAATTCACAACATCGCTCTTGAAATTGTTTTCCTACCCATCCGGTCGCGCAGGGGGTGAAGTTTACAAGAAATGTGGCGTGCAGAGCGAGGTGCCAGACAGTCAACACTCGACTCCACTACACAAAAGTAAACACAAAGTCCAAAGATAGCTGATGGCTGTCAATCAAACCCATCCCCAGCTGCCTTGGCCTGTCAGCCGTCACTCTTTTCCCATGGTTCCTCTGGGCAGGAGTATCCCTGCCCGTGTTTTTAGACAAACAGATCAGATTCCTCCTCAAACAGGCCGCTGCCGTCCCTTTTGATAACAATGTAATAATTCAAAACAAATGATTCAGCTCTTTGATGAGAGCACTTTTATGGGTGACGAAGACTCACCCTCACACTGACATCTGTTTGATTTTATCTTCTTGAACTTTATCCCCCGCTGGAAAATTTACTGGCTCTGACCTGAGCGGTGTGTTAAAGTCAGACTAATAGAGGGGCAAAGATAACCGAGACACTGGGCAGGACAGCCTGTCTTAGCCCTCAAAGCCTGTCACTTAGAGGGCACTTCGACTACACTCTCAAGAACATTTTCAGCACAAATTTTGCAAAATGAGCACCTTTTAAAATCAAAATAATACCTGCAGTGGAGGTTCACCTGATAGACGGTCAAATACAAGGCTCAATAGGCTCAATTGCCATTTCACAGGAAGTTTTATTTTAATATTTTGGAATTTTTCCTTAAAATCTTAGCTTAAGGCCAACCAAATACATGAAACACTACCAAACTCCCTTAACATTTTGACAGATCTTATTAAGGGACCCTTAAAGTCCCTCTCCACTGAAGCATTTGACAGTCGAGGCCTGTTTTCACCTCTATCTGCTGAAAGGGGAAAGTTTTCTCCATGCTCACCTGAAACCTTTTCGACCTGCACGTACGAGCAGGATTTTGTGACATCGCAATGAGTTTGGAAGCCAACACTCAACGTCCACACGCGTGATGAGGAAACTTGAAATCTCCAGTGCAAATGGGCTTTTCATTGAAGTATAGGACATGAGAGTTTCTAATAAGGTAGGCTAATTGAACTTTTTTGTGGAAAAGACAAATTATTGATCAAAGTGTTTTCATATGCAGTATCTTAAAACACATCTGGATGGGATATCCTTAATGGTAACAATAATTTTGTGAGTGTTGAGTGTGAAACTAACTCCATAAATATCTCCTATTGAAGACCATGAGAGGCAGCTGAAAGCTTTGGAAAAACCTAGTAAGTAAATGCAGAGTTAAGGCTTTTTTGTGAAATTAAACAATGGCGTTTCATGCCTGAATTTAACATCAAGACAACTATTTCCTAATGTGTCACATCATTTTTTCACCTTGGCAGCTGTTTGCAGAAGAGCTGAGGTTATAGCAAGAATAACTTCGGCTGATCATCGACTGCACTTTACTGGAACATGTGTGAATAAAAAACACCATGAAACCAAAACCTGGCCCTCTTAATTCTTAATATCAGCGCTACCTTCTCATGCTTCTCTATATTTCTTCCTTTGACGAGGGCCGGGGAGGGGGGGGGGGGGCGCTGCTCCTGCTCTAGACCCTGGCCGTGGTTGGAGCTGTATGCTAAAGCCATGGTCAGGCCCCAGAGATTTCCAGCCTCTTAGATGCCTATAACTCATCCCTAGCCCTGCTTCTGAAGGGAGATTTTCCCCCCTCAATCCCAGGCCCGAAATATCCTTTCAAAGGCCGCAGACTGGAGACAGATATGTAGGTGTTTTAGATAAGGTAGGAATTGCATTAAAGGATTTTTCCGTTTTAAAGCTGTTGCCATCTTTTTTTGCCCTTTCCCATAGACTTGAGAAGAGTAGTTGAGAAAGGATGGGAAGCGGGGTAAGGGATGTACTTTGGGACGGACTAGTCCGTACATTTGTGGTCAGTTCACAGCTCATAAAAGACTAGCGCTAACCTCAGTAAAAATTGAATAATGTAGAGTGGCTGGAGGCAGTGCAGAACCTTCTCAAAGAATACTAAAGTTATTGACCCAAGTTCGGAGGAAAAGCCTCCCAGCTCATTGATCTCTTCACCATGATAATTAAAGGGCAGCGAGATGAATCTTCATGCGGAAGAAAATAGAAAATTCAGAGTGATGAATTTTCAGAGTGATGAGGATTCTTGCCAAATGCAACCGTTAAATTAAAAGCTCTTACCCAAAACCTCAGAATGGGATAATTTTGTTTTGCAAGCCAGAGTTGTGGCCAAAAAGAGACTCTGAAAAAGTCAACAGAGTCTCACCCACGCTGCGGCGTGTGAAAGTGAAAAGGCCGTTTAGTAAACAGCAGATCTGTTAAGGCCCTGGTGTGTATGTAGGTATGTGCATGACATTCCCAGCTCTCTCCATGCTTCTCTGTTTTATAAGAGCTTACGCGTCGCTTTGGCATTTACTTTAAAACTTTATAATTATGTGGCCTCCTTTCTCCCCCAGCCGACTGTGTTTACATTCGCCAGCTTAACATGCACACGGTCCAGTCCGCACACACGGCTCCTCCACAGTCCACATGTCGTTCTGCGGCAGTGTTTGTTGGACCGGGCTGCAGGGAGATTAGTCGCCTCGTTCCCTCGGCGTAGTGCTCCTCGCCCAAAGGGCTTGGCTGCTCGTTTTCAAATAGGACCTTGAAGCCAGAAATTGAACCTTATTTTGAAATTGGTCTATATTTATCCTTTTACCCCTACTATTGTGCTGAAATGGAACTAAAAATGTCTCTCATATTATACTTCTGTCATAATTAGCCATAAACATCTCCTTTCCATTTATGTTTACTTAAACTGAAATGAAATACTTCAGAGTCTGATAAGAAATATAGTCAATGGAAGGGTGAAAGTGACATCTAAAGTTCACTTTTCTAGCATTGCAGCATTAAATTAAGTAATTACCAGTGGCCTAACTTTTAACACACAGTGTAAATATGGGGATTTTGTTTCCTGTAGGGCGCTCTATGTCTCAAAGCTTATAAAAAAAAGAGTACAGGAAACTTTCTTTTCTCTTTTTTCTGCACCACTAAAGCAGACTGAAACAAAAAGGAATCATAGTTTTCACCTGGTAAGTTTATTTCATGAAAAGTGTCCTTGAGTATTTTAAGAAAAAAGAAAGTCCTCTACTTTAATATACCAGCGGTTATGATACAAAAACATCCAGTCATAAATCAAAGTATTTGAAACGCTGCTGAACCAAGCCTGGATATTTGCTGAAATAATATATCACATATCTCATATTGAGAAAATTACAGACAAGCACACTCAGTGTAGGGAAGGGCGCTAGACTAGACAGGGACTAGGACCCACATGGTCAAAACCCACACATCAGTGGATTCGTAACGGCATGAGAGAGAAAAATAAGACAGAGAGACAGGGAGTAGGGAAACTTGCTGAAAACATGCTTGTGGCAGAGGCTGAAATCAAGGAAGGAAAGACTAAAATTTGCACAGAGCAAAGCTAAAGATAACTTGCAAATGGTTTTGATTATGAGGCAAAAAGTGTAGCCGCTCGCTCTCCTCCTTCTGCCTTCATCACATCTTCACTTAGAATCCGCAAACCAGGACGACTGCTTTAAAGATCTCAAA
The DNA here is from genome assembly GCA_037975065.1 of Chaetodon trifasciatus. Taxonomy (NCBI): domain Eukaryota; kingdom Metazoa; phylum Chordata; class Actinopteri; order Chaetodontiformes; family Chaetodontidae; genus Chaetodon; species Chaetodon trifasciatus. The sequence continues at coordinate 5,416,859 of JBBMOE010000036.1, read as the reverse complement.
AGGTAAGACTTCATTTCCATTCTTTGCCACTCCATTGTGCAGTTTTTTTTGTTTTTTTTTTTTGCAGCTCACTGGCTCATTTGTTGTTTGGTGGTGTACATTTTACTTATTGAGCAGTGGAGTTTTGTACAGCCTAGGCAGAGATTAAGACAAATTCTGATAAGGACTGGAAGTTGACTCTCAGCATTAAGGAGGATTAATGTTTAGCTCTGTGTGGCAGGGGCCTTCTCAGTGGCTGTGTTTACGCAGTGTTGCAGACCCCGCATTAATCCGAAATTAGTATAAAAGATCAGCTGTGGCCACTGAGGCGAACCTTCACAGGGCTTAGGCCAGTAATCAAGTCTCACTTTGGGACAATGAGCGCCTGGAAGGTCAATGAGAGGCCTGGGTTGAAGGGACGAGGAGATTGAGGTTGGGGGTGGGAGAGCGGTGAGGGACTTTTGGTGACCACATGGTTTAATTTAGGTGAGACACACACACACACACACACACACACACACACACACACACACACACGCACACACACAGTGCCTTCTTCTCTTAACGCTGGGCGCACATGATTTGTTTTTGTTACAGCTGCAGAGGACATTAGTGTTTATAATTTAACACCTAAAAGACATTTCTTCCTTTTTCCTGCAGCCCGTCTGAAATCTTATACGCGTATTTGATGTCACACAAGTTTACATTTCACGCACTAAGTATTAGCTCTGTCACATAATTATAATGTGTGCTGAGGGATTATAACAATAAATAGTATAAGACTATCTAGCTGCTTGTAGCGTAGGACAACATCTCCTGTTCCAACGCAAACCAACACTGGGCAGAGCGGGTAGGAGAAGCACGGGAGATGTCTGGGCTCCACGACGGTTTTTTTTACAGCAAAGTAACACTGCATCAAATTGAAAACAAGCAGTATAAAAATCAGCAGTAAATTTTCCACTGCCAAACTAGAGCTGGCTGGTGCAACACAAGAGGCAGCGCCGCTGGATTCACTTAGGAAAATAAAATAAAGGAAATATAGCTCAGCATAAACCACAGCCTTGGGATGATGAATACTCCCAAAACTGTTGATATCTGCATTATTTTGTGTTTTTAAACCACTCATACTGTGAGCGGCCACATTCAAAACCTGCTTCCAAAGGGAGAGGATTTTATTGACATTTTAAATAAGGCTCACCATACAGTACATGTAGCGTTACAGCGTGTCTCCACCGCTGCAAAAAGAGTCCGAGGAACTTGTAAATACTTTCCAAACGACATCTATAAAGTTCTTAAATTATTTATTTATAGGGATTTTATAGTGCCCGGGCAAATTACAGTGCCCTTGAAAAAGGAACAGAAAATCATCAAGTATTCTTGGCACGTGCCGAACTTCACTAACTTTTCCACAGTAGTCCCACCATGGCTGTCTTTTGTGCACACATGTTAACAACAGACAAACTACAAATGAAAGGGTAACAGTGCAAAAAAACAACAGAAACACAGCCAAATGATAATTTAGGGCATTTGCACCACATTGTGGTGGAAGCAGCTCTCTTCAAGTGCCAGCAGGGTACCAGCAAACCCCCCACCCCAGCCACCCACTGCTCCTGCTAAGATTAGACAAATTAAACACCATTATTCACGTCACTCCCGCAGCTGGCCTTTTAAGTGGTTCTGCGTTAACTATCATAATGGTTTGCTTTGAAAGCCACAGTCTTCTCCTTAATTTACAATATGAAAAAGCACTTTTGGCCAAGTCTCGGTGGGATTTTTCTTCTCTTCTGCCTCGCGTTGCTGAGGAAAAATAGGTTTTCTTTACACTGCAACAAATTAGAGTGAAAAAAGTTATCGTTAGGACTTCACTGAACTTAAAGCATGATTCCTTCTAGATTTATCGCTTATTTTCTTAGCGAGGAACATTTATTTCTGGACGGTAATGTTTTGTATCGCATGTTTGGTTAAAAGTCAGCCAGGATTCTTGAAGTCAGCTTTAATAAATCATCCCTGTACACTATTTTATCATTTCCAATAAGACATTCCTGAGATTGTGTCCTCTCAGAGTGAAGACTAGTAGGTCTCAGACTCTCACATCTGTCCATACGTTTTTAATGTAACCTCCTGTTGGGAAAAAGCCCTTTCATTTTCCCTGTTGTATCCCCATAACCTGATAATGGATGTGGTATTGGCCAGGAGCCTGCGGACTGAGGACGGCCGGTGATGGATAACCTAGTTTCAGACCCATCATCACCATACAGCATGTGCCTTGTATCTGTAGTGAAATACCCCCCACCCACAATGAGCATGCTCCAGATATGGATTTAGGGAAGTGACAGTAAGTGACGTCCTGTTAGCTGCATTTACATTTAAACCTCTGTGACTGCATAAACTTATAACAGAGAACTCAAACCACACAACAGTGGCAACACCACATAAACAAAAACTGAAACTAAGGCGCAATTTTGCAGATGCAGGTACACACTCATTGCGTTGTGCGGCACCTTCTGAGTCTGGTTTCAAAAGGCGTTTCATGAATAAAATGTAGTTATTAACTGAAAAGAGGTCGTCATGTTATTATCGATAATTATCAACAACTAATTACTGAGACAGGATGAAAGATGTCAAATGCTTGCAGATGAGTTATTCTCAAAAACTACTGAATAATTAAGTCATAACAAGACAAACACATTCAAACTTCATCACCAAAAAGGATCAATGGTCAAATGTCACAGCTCACCAACAGGGAGAGTTGACTTTTTCAGATTTGCTGCTAAATACCACCAAAACATGACTTCAGAATCAACAAAACAGAAATGTCAGCTGAAATTGTGCATGATGGGTTTCACAAAGGTGTATTTTTTCATGGTGGGCTTTAGCCATTTAAATTTAAAGGGGCCCTCCACCATTTCACACATGAAGATCAGTTTCTTGTCCCACTCAGCCTGTGAGAGCAGTTGCATAATGTCTTGTGGCTCTGGAGGGAGTTTTCCAAAGCCTGAGAAAATAACCCCAATGATGGCATCAGGGTTATCTTGGCTTGGCTCGAGACTTGAGGTCCCCACACCACAAACGTGAGGCGAGGGGTTTGAAAAAAGTGGGCATTTAGGAGGCAGGGACAGTCTAATGAAAGACAGTTTTTGAGGCCTGACCCAGACTGTGCAAGGGACTAAACGTCAAGATATCCCAGCTTCTGTTGCTTCAGTTTGCTGGATTGTCCCACTATGTGTAGTGCAGCAGTGAGCAGTGTAAAATGTTGTGATCTGATGAGTCAGTCATCAGTAAATACTACGAGTCAGTCACAGAATTCACCCTCATTGTCTGTTGCCAACCAGTAAACATGGTGATGGCGCTGTCTCAGTAATGGCAGCCATCACTCAGAATCCCATTCACGGTCTTTAAATTAGACTAACGTAGCGGATAAGTACTGTAGGGCACAAACTGATCAGCCATCATCACAGCCAGAGCAAAAACCACTGCTGATGTGCCTGAAGACGCAGTTCCACAAGTGGCTGCTCGATGCTGGCTCCAAAGAAAGTCTCCAACCCCATAGAGATCCAATTAACGACATGTTTAATTCTCTCTCTCAGAGCACAAAGTGAGGCAAGCTGAGTTTAATTTTATAGATTCTCTCCATAAACACTTCAAGGAGAATCAGAAGGGAGATAAAGTAAAACAGTCAAATTAGGTGTTAAGGTGCAAAACGTCCCTTTAGAAGCAAATCATAGCATACTGCAACGTGTCTTAAAGTATCTGGACACACTGTGAGAACATGGAGGCCAAGTTTTTCTACTGCAGCAAAAAGGAAGAAAGCATGAAGACTTTAGAGCAATTGCCAGCAGTTTATTAATGGCATAAGCACTGTTCATTCATTACTGATCTGGGTATGGAGTAAATATGTGTCTCACGACAGCAAACGCGATTTCATGGACATAAAGTCAGTCAAGCCTCTTCCCCTTCCAAATCACCAGAGTTAGTTGCACATTTTCCACTTCTATTCAACATTTAATGTCCCACTGCACCTACATCAGGACATCATGGCCCTCATCAGGTACTCAGATATTGTTTAGTGTTTCTGTTATTTTGGCCACATCTGGCCAGGCTTTCTCACAAATGTGAGGCATGAGCTGAATAATACTAATAACAAGCTCAGCTGAATATAGTGTACTGAAATCTGAGTTGCATCAGCGAGACCATAAAACACAGATTTTTGTTACATGATCGCGCTGTTATGACTCGAGTCTGTGTGTTCTCACCAAAACCAACTTTTGGAAAACGTATCCACAGTTCGAGCCAGTTTCTGGTGTCATAACCAACGGCATCGCTGCAGGAGCCAGAGGAGCAGAGAAACACAGCCTGCTTCCACTCGTCTGCTCCCAGCATTATTACCTTCGATGAGTCTTGCATATCAACTTCAAATCCAGCACCGGGGAGCTGCACATAACTTAATCGCAGAGGAGGGGTGGGAGGGGAAAGTTCTCCAGCAGGTTGAGATTGTATGTCTATAAAAATAGTGACAGAATAGCTCATGCCTCAGTGAAACACGATCACTTTGTCTACAAGATGCGTAGTTGAGCTCCAGCTCACTAAAACGGCCTTTACTTTGAGTTTCAGATTTACTGGTGGATTATTACTTCAGTGCAAGCGTCCTAAGCAGAGAACTAATGATTATTGCACTTGCAGCTCATTTCTTGCATTCAGCTTCTGTAATATTTGACTTTTCGATGCAGTTCCATGATTTTTAGCACATGTACGAACATAATACGTAAACACTTAAATCGCATGTTTGGATTGATATTTCTGGGGACGAACCTTCAACACTGGGGAGTTTGTTTTTTTTTTTCATAAACACAGAGGAATTGTGGTTTGCATTAATCATCTCTAAATTATGAATCAGTCGTGTGAACTCTCCTTTTTGTAGGAGGGAGCCGCAGCGCCGCAGGAGGTAATTGGTCCAAGCAGGGTTAAAGCTGTGACACACAATCTGAAAACAGCTGTACGATTCACCATGCAGCATGAGTGCGTTTGTCCCCGAGTGTCTCGAGGAGCTGCAGGCGGCTGGTTCTCATCCTCACTGCTATGATTTATGCCTGACACATCTTAATACAGTAAAAAGCATCAGCATAGACAAAAAAGACGAGGAAGAAAAAAAGATGCTCTTCACATTCACGTGTTTTGCATTTCTGCCTGCATGGGCGAGGATGACATTTCATTTCTTACTCCAAGTCATCTCAAAAGGGCTAATTCAATTTGCACTCCAAGCTGTTTCTAATCCTCTCTCCCTTCTCAGTTTTTCACTCCATCGTCTGAATACCAGAACATTTGCTGTTTGATTGTCTTTTAATGGCAAACGTGGGGCATTTTGACACAGCTGTTGATAAAGACTGAGAAGAAAGCTGTTTGTCAGAGTCTGAGGAAGTGCCAGTGGGTTTTTCTAAAAAGATGCACACTACAAAGTACCCTAACTAACTAACTAACTGCAATGTAAACCCACAGGAGGCAACGTGAGACTGTCAGAGCAAAGAGACGTTTTAAAGAGTAAAAAGTCCACGTAGGGTAGAGGGTTGGGGGTGGATGGATGGGTAAAACACAACCAAAAATCAAGGTTGACTTATTTTAACTTATGTAATTTCATTTTTGTAACGTACTGAAGTTACATCATGTACGTATCCTCACATATGTAAACGTGCATATTAAACAAGCAATGATCAAAAGTCAACACTGACTTATTTTGACTTCATAACGTACTTACGTTGTGTACGTAACGTAACATAAGTAACTAGCTGAACTTGCATCACTAACGTACTTATTTTAACCCAAACCATGATCTTTTTCCGTTAAAGTAGTGTAGGTGCCTAAAACTTAACCAAACTGCAACCATTTTATAATGTTAACCACGCATTAGAAAGGCTTTCTGCTTGGCGTCTCATACAGGTGCTAAAAGGTACCCTGTGCGGCTCTATGAGATGCTGAGGGGTGTGAAAAAGCGTTGGTACGGGATCTGGGAAGGAGAATACTTTGCAGATAACAGAAAAACAGCCACAACAGCTGCATTAGGACTGTGGAAAATATGTCCCCTAAATTATTTAAATGTGAGCTAGTTTTGTCCATGAAAGTGCAGACCAGCTGTACTTAAGCCACAAACATACAAGGAATAGTTGGACATTTTGGGAAACATGTTTTCTCTCTTTCTTGCAGAGAGTTAGATGAGAAGACTAACAGTACTGTGTATTGAGAAGGCCATGGAGCTAGCACTGGGTGGTTATTAGCTTAGCATAAACACTGCAAACAGCATATAACTTCCAATGACACCACAGTTAATCATTTATGTTTATGTAAAGATGAAGCAAATCAGATATGTGTTAATTACTCAGCTTTGGAGAAGTACATTGTTTAGGCTAAGGCTAAGCTAAGCTAATCACCAACTAGCTCTGGCTTCATTTTTAGCATACAGACAGTGGCATTGATTTTCTTATCCAACTCTCAGCAGGAAAGTTGACGGCTACCTCAGTGATTTAGCATTGGCCTTCCACAAAGCTGAGGACTTAAGAGACTAATTTACAAAAAGAACGGCAAAATATAAAGCATCAGAGGCCAAAATATGTTCCCTAAGAGTTAAAATCCTCAAATGTGAATCATACAATTCCCATAATGCAACTCGATGCTGTCTTTTCATTACACCCTCCATGTGTGGTAAACACCCACAGCGTTCAAGCTGCCTGACCCGAGTTTGTACATCATATTAAACCATGTTGATACCATCATCAGTGTGTTATTTTCTCACACTCCTCCAGAGTCACAGAAGACATTACACAACTGTTTTCACTGGCTGAGTAATATGAACAACAATGTGTAGTGCCCTTTCAACATGCTGCTCAGTTTTTTTTCATAAAATGTGATTATTAATACCCGCCAGTAATCACAACAATGCTTCTTCAGCAAGGCCTACCATCAGCTACTGCTAGAATAGTTGCAGTTTTGCTGCCTGCACTGCTATATTTAAGTGTTGTGGTCATGCATGATCCATTGTGGGCTCAGAGAAGCGCTCGTCGTGCCAGGGTACAGTATCAAACAACTGCCGCTAACTTTTGCCATGAGAGAGTTTCTCCACACTGGCCACAGTTTGCCTCCGCTGCACCCGTCACTAACAGCCCTCGCAAGGTAATCCTCACCCACTTATGTGCAGCATGTGAAGAAAATTTTCTCACCCACTCGTCAAATTAGCTTGCACAGATCCAGTTTTAGTGCTTTAGTACTTTTTTTTTAAGAATACACAAATCGGGTTGTTTACCTGGTGACATGTCTTAACACATTTTTCTAGTGGAGAGTGTTAATCTACAAACTTTCCTTAGTGATCAGGTGACTTTTTATTTTGATTGTGTTTTTCAGAAAATGGCCAGTTTGTAAAGCTGTAAAGGCTGTGCTTGCACACAACAGCAGCTGGGAACTGACTTTGGTGTCTGAAGTCAACGTGAGCATTTGGCATGTAATTCTAGGTCACATCAGCAGGCCGCAAAAGTGAAAGTAAGAAGGGAAATACTGTACATTTCTTAAGTTCTCAAGTTGTCTCTAAGGAAAATACTCTCACGTGCAGCATGTGAATAAAGAACACTGAGTTTTCTGAGTTTTCAACCTCTGCCAAGTAACATAACACTTGACATAATAGCAGAGATAAACTGAGAGTTCTGGCTACCTGGCAGGCTACGGGAGAAGTTTCTCTTTACCAGCCCTGCACGCCATGTCCCAGCGCTGCATTTCTGTCCATTAACACATCCACTGTGTACGCACTCAATTTGGGAGCGTAATAAGAGGCAGATGAGTCTTGCAGCCGCTCGCCTCACAGCCGGCAGAGACCCTGTAGGAGGGAAAATTTGTCCAACTAAAATCACCCCAACAGGGGGGAGCTCTTAGGTCAGAAGCCCTTCAGTTGAGGCAAGCAGACTCGCCTATGAGTTTGTGATGAAAACTGTGTGATCCATCATCGCCAGCATGTTCCTGTGTTAAGGGACTGTAAGCGTGCTGGGGGCTCCCACGGGCCTCCACTTGATCACACTTAAGCTGAGCTACATGGGGCACCAAAGCTATCGCTCATTATGAAAATGGAGGGAAACTGAGATAATTCCACATTAAATAATTAAAGTAGATGCTCATAGGCGCCACAGTAGATCTGCAGCAAGAGGTAAGCAAGTATCATGCTTGTCTCTGGCTTGGGAACATGGCTAACTGTAAACTGTATGAGGTGTCAAATATGTAAAAAACACAACAAAAGAAAACAACTCATTTGATTAGCGCTTTTAAATTACGATTGGCTCATTTAATTAAAAAGCAGAATTTGATGATCATGAGTTATTTATGTCACTATTGTCCGACTGATACTGGACTTTTGAGGCCAACATGGATTTTGATACTTAAGAGTTTAAAGCAACAATAATAACAAAAAAAAAAAAAAACAGTACATTTTTTGGTTGGGATTGTTGCTTTAAGAATTTCACCATCTGTTCAGAGCAGAATATTTTACCTTTGAAGTGGAAAGCTAATGTAACTTCGGTCATGTGTCTAACCGCTCACATATTTTGCCATTTATTCACTGCAACTTCTTCTTACTCATTAGCCAACTTAAATACCACTACTGATATATCTGCAATAAGACAATACTGAACCATACATCAGCCCAGTTGATCTATTAGTCTGGTTCTAGATTTAACTGAGAATCAGTAAACTATAGTATTTGAGTATTGCCATACAAAGCACAACTAATTGATAATTAGCAACTGACAATACTAATAATACATTTGCAGCTGCACTGTACATTAACTTAAAAAGACAAGATTTTCTTGACCGACAGCTGAAGCACGTTGGAGAGCTCCACTTCAGGCCCGGTGTTAAAAGTTTTTACACAGAGGAAAATCCCAGTAAAAGCCAGACTCATTAATCCCCATTAAGTGCTGTATTTAAAATAATCATCCATCCTCTCCCCAACAAGAGCTATTCTTAAACAGGAGTACCATCTTGTCTTACACCAAAGCTAATGTGACCCCCCCACTTTCCCCACTAGCACAAAGGTAGCAACATCCCTGCATCCTGGAGCCAAGACGAGTCTGGCTCTGATTACCATGGGAGCTACTGCCTCTGCCTGAGAAAAATGCTGCTGGTTTAAAATAAATGTTATTGTTTGTCACAGGAAACCAATCTGATTACTGTTCCTTCTCTCATGCGCACACTTAACGCCGTGCACCGGGCTGTATTTACGCATGTGGTTTTCATTCAGCCTCCCCAGCGAGGGGGAAACGGACACCTCGCGTTTTCATCTTTATTAAGTCACACTTTGGGGAAGGTTAAAATGGGGCTTGTTTACACAAAGTATTTGGCACATCTTTGGAAGACAATCTGTCTGTCCACATCAAACAATAGATTGAGTTTCTGTGCAGCAGCAGCAGCAG